>CM040623.1:66394680-66610221 GCA_022817965.1 Solanum lycopersicoides | reverse complement strand
GTCACACCAAAATGAGATAGTTCGGTCTGGCCCCTAAATGACAAGCCTATATGGATTAGCCGTATGGGGTGGGCTAGCCCATATTGACAACTCTACTTTTAAGGGTGTCCGAAATGTGTTATTTTAACATTAAAAGTATCATTTTTCTTATAAATACAGTGCAATTTTTCGACGAAGGGTGTCCTATTGAACATTCTAGGCAAATGGTAGCTACACCCATGCCTTCATCTATATAAAGGCTAGAAGAGACTTATTAACTTAAACATGCCTCAAACACCACTCAATAAGTTTTACTTCTTCTTTGCTCATCGATCTATGGCAAATATATATTTTACGGATTCGATACTTGATCTTATATTATCTTTTTAATTTAAACAAGTAGTAGCATTAACATTATTCTCTAACTTTCTTGCTTTGCTTTCAGAAAGATTCACCACAGAACAAGATGCTTCAAAATTTTATAAAAGGGAGAAAACAATTGCAAATATCCCCAAGATATACAAATGTTGTTGCTAGTAGGGTTACAGAAATTTGTGACGAGATAGTGATCTTCAGAAAATAGAATTGAGATAAACTTGCTTCAGAAACTCAATAATTGAAGTTTTTCTCATTAGAAGGGTTGGATGGAACGGCGATGTCCGCGTAAGAGCCTATGACCAAAAACAGAAGAAAATGAATGATAAAGCTCTCAGTATGTAGGCTCAGTTCGTTCTTGTAAGGTTCATTACTAGTAGCTAGCTAGTACTGAAAGAACGGTCATTATATAATTAATTAGTATGTAATACGTGCTCTGTATAATGACTTCCTAGTCATAAGAAGTTTTAATTTTGAGTTATCAGTTTGTCGTTCGTAATTAAATCATGTTGCTTAGTATTTTATAGTACGACTAGAAATTTATGTTGTTCTCATTTCATCCTTTTTATTATGAAAAAAATTATATTGTCCTCGTTTCGTTGTTGTTGTTTTGTTGTCGTTGTTGTTGTAGGCTCTCCTACTCTTTGTTGTCAACTCTATAATCTCTTCCTCATTCTATTTTCCCTTCCCCTAATATTCAATAAAAAAAATTAAGAAATGGAAACTTTGGGCAACAAGGAAACATTAACAACAACAACATGCATAGTGAAATCTCACTAGCTAGGTGGTGAAGTCTGAAGATTGTAGAGTTTACACAAACCTTACAGAGATACAAAGACTATGAAAGACATAAATGAGGAAATGTTCTCATTCCAAAGGGAAAAAAAGATATTATAATTCATTTTTGTCTAGCTAATTAACTCTTATATTCTTTTTAGATGAAAAAGTTGGTAAGAGCCTATTTTAAAGAAGCTCAATGGTTGGATGCTGGCTATACTCCAACATATGAGGAGCACATGGAGAATGCAATCGTAAGTGCTGGCTATATGATGGGAGCAACAACTTGCTTGGTTGGTATGGAGGAATTTATATCCAAAGAGACTTTTGAATGGATAATAAATGAACCTTTGATAGTTCGAGCTTCCTCATTAATTGCTAGAGCAATGGACGATATTGTTGGACATGAAGTAAGTACATATGATTTATATTAAATTTATCGAAGTTAACAAATCTATATAAGTGACTAGATATTCTGTGTCCATCCAATATTTGCAATGGTGACAGTAAAATGTGTTGAATCCATCCCATTTTTTGTCAACTTTAGCTATTCAATTGGTACAAGTAATTGTTAAAAAGGAATAGTGATAAGAGTTGAAAATTAAGACTTGGTAGTTGGCAAATTGGTAAGATTTGCAACCCATTTTTGACTTTGCTATATTTACCTATGTCATTAGTGACATAGGCATGGTTTTGTCCTTCTATAAATAGAGCATTCTTGCTCATTTGTAGTACACACCAAGTTAGAGAGAAAAACCATTTTGAGAGCAAAGTGAGGTATTCCATAGACTATACAAGAAAATAGTCTGTGAAGAAAAATAGAGTGTGAGCGATATTTTAGTAAGACGGAAACCAAAAGAGTGTTGTTTCTTTTGAGTGTGTAGTAGTCACTTTGAGTATTGTATTCGTGACTACACAGTGTAAAATTCCTTACTATAGTGATATCAGTTGCTCCTCTTGGCCGTGGTTTTTTCCCTTATTTAGAAGGGTTTCCACGTAAAATTCTTGGTGTCGTTATTTTCCCATTTTATTTCCATTACTTTTACCATATATATTGTTGTGATTGTCCGCGTTTTCCCAACAAACTGGTATCAGAGCCAAGGTTTTATCTGAGTATGCTCTGTGGTTGCAGCACAGTCTGAACTTCCACATCAGAAAAGATTTACTTTGATTTGCGATAACTATATTTTTTGGGGAAAACAATGGAAGCCAACAAAAGTAGAATGGTTACTTTGAATGGTGTTAATTATGCCATTTGGAAGGGGAAAATGGAAGATCTGCTTTATGTTAAGAATTTTTACAAACCAGTATTTACCACTGTAAAGCCTGATAATAAAACAGATGAAGAGTGGAATCTGTTGCATAGACAGGTTTGTGGATTCATTAGGCAATGGGTCGACGATAATGTGTTGAACCATATTTCTGGGGAAACACATGCTCGAACCCTATGGAGCATCTTGAAAGTTTGTATGCTCGGAAGACTGGCAACAACAAAATGTTCTTAATAAAGCAGATGTTGAGTTTGAAGTATCATGATGGTTCTCCGATGACAGACCATCTGAATAATTTTCAGGGGATCATGAACCAATTATCTGCTATGGGCATCAAATTTGATGAAGAAATTCAAGGCTTGCTTCTACTTGGTTCCCTACCAGACTCTTGGGAAACATTTAGAACGTCATTGTCAAATTCTGCTCCGGATGGTGTGATCTCTATGGATTCCGCCAAGAGTAGTGTCTTGAACGAAGAGATGAGAAGAAAAACTCAAGTTCCTCTTCGTCGGATGTCCTGATAACTGGCCCCAGGGGAGAAACAAAATCGTGGTTCTCAGAATAGAGAACAAAATAAGAGCAAATCCAGAGGCAGACTTAAGGATATTGAGTGCTATCATTGTGGTATGAAAGGGCACACGAAGAAGTTCTGCAGGAAGTTGAAGAGGGAGAACAAAAACAAAGAGGAAACTAAAGAAGATGGCAATGAAAATTGCCTAGCCACCGTTACCACCGAAGATCTTGTTACTGTCCTTGATGCGGATATGATAAATATTGCTTGTGATGAGTCAAGCTGGGTTGTGGATACTGGTGCCGCATCCCATGTGACATCAAGGAAGGATTTTTTCTCTTCCTATACTCCTGGTGATTTTGGAACTTGAGTATGGGTAATGAGACTGTTTCTAGGGTGGTTGGTATTGGTACAATTTGTTTGAAACTAGTGTTGGAACTAAACTAGTTTTGAACAATGTGAAACATGCTCCTGATGTTCGTCTGCACCTAATTTCTGTTGGTGTTTTAGATGATGAAGGATATGTTAGTACCAACGGTGATGGAAAATGGAAGCTCATCAAGGGTTCCTTGGTTGTGGCTCGTGGTAACAAACGTCGTGGTCTATATTGGACTACGGCCTCTGCTTGTGTTGATATGGTGAATGCGGTTGAGAGCGATAGCTCTTCAACATTATGGCACAAGAGGCTTAGCCACATCAGCGAGAAAGGACTTAATGTTCTAGCCAAGAAGAAATTTTTGTCAAATTTCAAAAGTGCTAAATTAGAAAAGTGTGAGCACTGCTTGGCTGGTAAACAAAATAGAGTTTCCTTTAAGTCCTACCCCCTTCGAGAAAGACAGAGTTGCTTGAGTTGGTGCACTCTGATTTATGTGGTCCAATGAAGACAAAGACATTAGGTGGTGCACTTACTTTGTCACTTTCATTGATGATTGCTCGAGAAAACTTTGGGTCTATGTCTTGAAGACTAAAGACCAAGTGTTAGGTGTCTTTAAGCAGTTTCAGGCTTCAGTTGAAAGAGAAACTGGAAAGAAATGAAATGCATTCGTACTGATAATGGTGGTGAATATTGTGGACCATTTGACGAATACTGCAAGCATCAAGGTATTAGACACCAGAAGACTCCTCCCAAGACTCCTCAGCTTAATGGTTTGGCTGAGAGGATGAACAGGACCTTGATGGAAAGAGTTAGATGTTTGCTTTCTGAAGCAAAGTTGCCGAACTCATTTTGGGTGAGGCTTTATTGACCGCTGCACATGTTATTAATCTATCTCCTGCTGTTGCTTTGCAAAGTGATGTACCAAATAGTGTTTGGTATGGAAAGGATGTTTCCTATGACCATTTGAGAGTATTTGGTTGCAAAGCTTTTGTACATGTGCCAAAAGATGAGAGGTCAAAGTTAGATGCCAAGACAAGGCAATGCATCTTCATTGGATATGGCCTAGATGAATTTGGTTACAGGCTATATGATCCAATTGAAAAGAAACTTGTGAGAAGCCGTGATATTATTTTCATGGAGAATCAAACAATTGAAGATATTGACAAAGCGGAGAAGGTAGAATCTTCAAGTTTTGATGGTATAATTCATCATGATGACGTTCCTCACACAAGTGTGCATGATGTTGTTGGGCTTGATAATCATAGTGACGCCCAGAATCATGTATCAAATCAACATGTTGATGTTGATAATAACAATGATATTGTTATTGATGATCCTGTTGCTCATGAAGTTGTGGACGAATCAAATATTCCGCTTCGGAGGTCCACAAGACAGCGGTTTCCTTCCTCCCGTTATTCATCCAATGAGTATGTGTTACTCACTGACGGGGGAGAACCTGAATGTTATGAGGAGGCCATGGAAGATGAGCACAAGGATCAATGGATTGAAGCCATGCAAGATGAGATGAAGTCTTTGCATGAGAACCACACTTATGAGTTGGTAAAATTGCCCAAGGGCATGAGAGCTTTGAAGAACAAGTGGGTGTTCAAAGTTAAAGTTGAAGAACACAACTTGAAGCCCAGGTACAAAGCTAGATTGGTTGTTAAGGGATTCGGTCAAAGGAAGGGTATTGACTTTGACGAAATATTTTCTCCTGTTGTGAAAATGTCCTCGATTCGCACAGTTCTAGGTTTGGCTGCTAGTCTTAATTTAGAGATTGAGCAAATGGATGTGAAGACGGCTTTCCTTCACGGTGACCTAGAAGAAGAGATTTATATGGAACAACCTGAGGGCTTCAAAGTAGAAGGTAAAGAAAATTTTGTGTGCAAACTCAAAAAGAGTCTTTATGGCCTAAAACAAGCTCCTAGACAGTGGTACAAGAAGTTTGAATCTGTTATGGGGGAGCAAGGCTATAAGAAGACTTCTTCAGATCATTGCGTATTTGTACAAAAATTTTCTGACAATGATTTTATCATCCTCCTGTTGTATGTGGATGATATGTTGATTGTGGGCAAGAATACTTCCAAGATTGACGAGCTGAAGAAAGAGTTGTGTAAGTCTTTTTCTATGAAAGACTTGGGTCATGCCAAGCAAATTTTGGGCATGAGAATTACTCGTCTTAGAGATAAAAGAAAGATTTATTTGTCCCAGAAGAAGTACATTGAACGTGTACTGGAGCGCTTCAATATGAAGAATGCTAAGCCTGTTAGTACACCTCTTGCTGGTCANGTGAACCTAAAGATGTATGTAATGAAATGATATAACCCTAGAAGGGTTAAGTACGAATGTGAAATACACTAAATGGCCAAGAGCGTTGGCATACAATGAATTGATTATTATGTAATGAAACGATGAACACCCTAGAAGGGTTAAGTAAGAGTGTGAAACACACAAATGGCCAAGTGCATTGACATATGATGAAATGAACATTCACGTAAAATGGGTGAGTAATTATGAAGAGCAATTGTGCTAATGTTAATGAATGTGGTGACAACATGATATGAGGCTAATGTAAAAGATGAGAACCAATCTCAAATAGCCTAAGTAATTGTTACCACCAAAACGTAGCTCACCTATGAGAGTGTAAAGTTAATGAAGAGACCAGTCTCTATGAACAACTCTAATGAAAGTATTAAGATTAACACACTTAATACTAATGATGAGATGAGAAATCATCTATTGAGCTATGATGTCCTCATACTAGAAGCCAGCTTCCATGACGTATGAGTTAAATGTAATGGAACTTTATACTGAGCACGATAGACTAGCTATGAGCGGTGATGCCTTCTTTCGGGAAGGGCGGAGGTTCACGTAACTCTCATGAGATGAGACTGTCCGGCTTGCCGGGTATGGTCTCCCTATATCTCCTAGTCTTCGAACCTATACTGCAATATAGGGATTTGACGGGGTTAATTCCCATGTACGCTAGCATGTTTTGGGTCACTTTGGCCGGTGATTCCACCTCTTTTCGGTGTGGGGAGACACTGGATTTCGTAGATGCTCACATGATCTATGTCGGTTAAAGTTAAAGTTTCCAATGAATGAATGAGGCCAACCTCAAATGATGCACATAATAAAATGAATGATACCAAAGGTGTTAGGATAGGATAATCAAGAGTGAGCTAGACCAAGTAATGACACTAGGTTATTCTTGATCATTGCACAGCAAACCCGATGAAAGTCTTAAACTACATTCTAGGTATAACTGGTGTTCACACTAGCCTAATAACGAAATGAAATGAAGTACGTATGAATGAATGAAGCAGACTCTGTGTTTGCTAATGAAGACTACCTAGTGTTGAGTCCTCATTTTGGAAAGTCTTAATGTCAAGTCCATGATTCCAAGGTCTCATGGCATAAGATGAACGTTATAAAAAATGTTATGTGTTATATGCAATATGATATGTGCTAAGTGTAAGATGTTATTAGTTATATGCAATATGATATGTGCTATGTGTAAGATGTTACGTGTTGTGTGCAATATGATAAGTATGATGATGCATGTTATTCTCATGCATGACTTTTCTAATTCAAATTTGGAAAGCTCACTGACTTTCCTAATCCAACTTTGGAAAGCTCACTGACTTTCCTAATTCAAATTTGGCAAGTCCACTGATTTGACTTTCCATAATCATGTTGTTAGGAAAGAGCTATTCTTACTCCTGCATGTCCTTGGTGTGTGCTTGCATATACCCATACTTAGTACAAGTGTGTACTAATCCTATACAACTCTACAATTTTAGGTGCAGGCACAGGTGGACGCTAGAGCTACAGGTTGACGCCGAAGCTATCCAGACGTCGAGCATTCATCCGGACTTGGTAGGCCCCCATGCTTTCGAGGATGCTTGCCCATTTAGATTCTAGCTTAATCTTAGGATTGAGCTAGTGGAGTATGTTCCACTAGTGTTTCTTTCCCGTATTATTTCAGACATTGTATTGGTGCCATTTTGGCAAGTATACAGTTATTGCTATATTAAACTATTTCTTTCATTTGATGATCTTAATGTTAGATGGTTGATGGTGAACAAATTTTGAATGTATTAGAAATGATTAGTAAGTATGTTAAGAGACAAAAATTTTAAATTTCCGCTAAAATTAACCTAGATGAAGTAAGAATGAGGTATGTAGGCTTGTCTGCGACCTCTGAGAGGTCAACGACGCCGGTCTCGTCTGGAGTCTAGATTCCAATCGTGACAGTGAGTTCGAGTGATTAAGGAAAATATTAATTTGGATTTGGATTATATGTAATTATATAAAAATATTATTTTAAATAATAATCATAATAGTAATAATAATTTAAAAAAATAAAAAATTGTATTCATTTAAATTTACTACAACTTTATGATTTGAATTGATCTCAGACTGCACAGGTAGAGTTTACCTGCTTATGAGAATCTCGTCTCTTTATTTTTTAAAATTGTCAATTTCAAGTTAATTATCACTTACTTTGTGCGCTTGATTTTCTACCAAAAAATATATAATTTTTTGTTCTAAAATTACCCTTCCATCCATCTTTTTGCTTACTTATACTCTTGCAACTAACAACTAGAGTTGTCAATATAGGCTAGCCCACACCATACGGGCTAATCCATACAAACTTTAACATTTAAGGGTCAGGCCGGACTAGCCCATTTTTGGTATGGGCCAGAAAACGGTTGGCCCAACCCATAAGTACGTGGACTACATGCTTGCCGAGCTAGTCCACTTTTTTAAATTATATTCAATTATAAATTATAAGTTAAAAATATTATCATAAATATCGACAAAATAATATTACAGTTACTACTTGTTAATCAAATTCACAAATAAAATTATCTTTATAATATTCATTAACTTTTTTTTTTCCAAATAAAAGTATAAATATCTAAATAGAAATGTTAAACTAATTATTTTAAGTTTGAACTCTCTCTAATCTAAAATTTTAATATTACATTATATATTTTAATTAATTTTTATTGGCCTACGGACCGGCCCTACTGATATTTGTCAAGCCCAACAAATCGGCAGACTTATTCAGACAGGGCTAAAAAGCCCTTTTCTTAAATGGGCTCCAATATCTTAGCCCAACCCTATTAAATCCCCGTTAAGTCAGGCCGGCTCAACGGTCCTAGTCCATATTAACAGCTCTAATGTATGTTGATTCCTAATAACTGAAACTTACCCGTACGTACTCTGTTTCAAGCTTTGCAGTAAAAGATTCACATGCAAAAATAATAATTAATTGGTGCATGAACCATGTCTTTTTAGACTAAGAGTACATAATGCATGCTGATTCCTAACAACTTAAACTTACTCCTACATACTCTGTTTCAATCTTTGCAGTAAAAGCTTCACATGCAAACAAAAATATCTATCTAATTCATTAAACACCATCCTAGTAAGAAGCTATACCTACAAAATATCTATCATTTTCGAAGTTTTTGTCAAATCTCTATTAAAGTTGTGGATAAACAAATCAATGAATCACCGTCAATCATTCTGTGTGATTGACAAAAACTCTCCATTGCCATAGATCATGAGCACATAAAACTTAAACCTAGAAATTAACAGATGTCATAATTACACAAGTTTTAGGGCTTTGAGAACAAAACAAGCTATAAAAGATTTAAGATCTAGAGAAAAAATAAATAAATAAGTGGTATCTTACGTAACTTTTTAATGGAAGATGAATGACACATATGTAGAAGTGCACTAAGAAGTCAAAAATTTTCATATATTAAATTTTAATGACCAACAAGCACCAAGTTGCTTTACCCATGCTTCTAATATAGTAGTAAAGACTACATCACTGTCAGTTAGTCTTTGAACGCAAATTTGATGACCTAATTGTTGAATCCATCCCATTTTTTGTCAACTTTAGCTATTCAATTGGTACAAGTAATTGTTAAAAAGGAATAGTGATAAGAGTTGAAAATTAAGACTTGGTAGTTGGCAAATTGGTAAGATTTGCAACCCATTTTTGACTTTGCTATATTTACCTATGTCATTAGTGACATAGGCATGGTTTTGTCCTTCTATAAATAGAGCATTCTTGCTCATTTGTAGTACACACCAAGTTAGAGAGAAAAACCATTTTGAGAGCAAAGTGAGGAATTCCATAGACTATACAAAAGAATAGTCTGTGAAGAAAAATAGAGTGTGAGCGATATTTTAGTAAGACGGAAACCAAAGGAGTGTTGTTTCTTTTGAGTGTGTAGTAGTCACTTTGAGTATTGTATTTGTGACTACACAGTGTAAAATTCCTTACTATAGTAATATCAGTTGCTCCTCTTGGCCGTGGTTTTTTCCCTTATTTAGAAGGGTTTCCACGTAAAAATTTTGGTGTCGTTATTTTCCCATTTTATTTCCATTACTTTTACCATATATATTGTTGTGCTTGTCCGCGTTTTCCCAACAAACTGGTATCAGAGCCAAGGTTTTATCTGAGTATGCTCTGTGGTTGCAGCACAGTCTGAACTTCCACATCAGAAAAGATTTACTTTGATTTGCGATAACTATATTTTTTGGGAAAAACAATGGAAGCCAACACAAGTAGAATGGTTACTTTGAATGGTGTTAATTATGCCATTTGGAAGGGGAAAATGGAAGATCTGCTTTATGTTAAGAATTTTTACAAACCAGTATTTACCACTGTAAAGCCTGATAATAAAACAGATGAAGAGTGGAATCTGTTGCACAGACAGGTTTGTGGATTCATTAGGCAATGGGTCGACGATAATGTGTTGAACCATATTTCTGGGGAAACACATGCTCGAACCCTATGGGAGCATCTTGAAAGTTTGTATGCTCGGAAGACTGGCAACAACAAAATGTTCTTAATAAAGCAGATGTTGAGTTTGAAGTATCATGATGGTTCTCCGATGACAGACCATCTGAATAATTTTCAGGGGATCATGAACCAATTATCTGCTATGGGCATCAAATTTGATGAAGAAATTCAAGGCTTGCTTCTACTTGGTTCCCTACAGGTTTGTGGATTCATTAGGCAATGGGTCGACGATAATGTGTTGAACCATATTTCTGGGGAAACACATGCTCGAACCCTATGGGAGCATCTTGAAAGTTTGTATGCTCGGAAGACTGGCAACAACAAAATGTTCTTAATAAAGCAGATGTTGAGTTTGAAGTATCATGATGGTTCTCCGATGACAGACCATCTGAATAATTTTCAGGGGATCATGAACCAATTATCTGCTATGGGCATCAAATTTGATGAAGAAATTCAAGGCTTGCTTCTACTTGGTTCCCTACCAGACTCTTGGGAAACATTTAGAACGTCATTGTCAAATTCTGCTCCGGATGGTGTGATCTCTATGGATTCCGCCAAGAGTAGTGTCTTGAACGAAGAGATGAGAAGAAAAACTCAAGGTTCCTCTTCGTCGGATGTCCTGATAACTGGCCCCAGGGGGAGAAACAAAACTCGTGGTTCTCAGAATAGAGAACAAAATAAGAGCAAATCCAGAGGCAGACTTAAGGATATTGAGTGCTATCATTGTGGTATGAAAGGGCACACGAAGAAGTTCTGCAGGAAGTTGAAGAGGGAGAACAAAAACAAAGAGGAAACTAAAGAAGATGGCAATGAAAATTGCCTAGCCACCGTTACCACCGAAGATCTTGTTACTGTCCTTGATGCGGATATGATAAATATTGCTTGTGATGAGTCAAGCTGGGTTGTGGATACTGGTGCCGCATCCCATGTGACATCAAGGAAGGATTTTTTCTCTTCCTATACTCCTGGTGATTTTGGAACTTTGAGTATGGGTAATGAGACTGTTTCTAGGGTGGTTGGTATTGGTACAATTGTTTGAAAACTAGTGTTGGAACTAAACTAGTTTTGAACAATGTGAAACATGCTCCTGATGTTCGTCTGCACCTAATTTCTGTTGGTGTTTTAGATGATGAAGGATATGTTAGTACCAACGGTGATGGAAAATGGAAGCTCATCAAGGGTTCCTTGGTTGGGGCTCGTGGTAACAAACGTCGTGGTCTATATTGGACTACGGCCTCTGCTTGTGTTGATATGGTGAATGCGGTTGAGAGCGATAGCTCTTCAACATTATGGCACAAGAGGCTTAGCCACATCAGCGAGAAAGGACTTAATGTTCTAGCCAAGAAGAAATTTTTGTCAAATTTCAAAAGTGCTAAATTAGAAAAGTGTGAGCACTGCTTGGCTGGTAAACAAAATAGAGTTTCCTTTAAGTCCTACCCCCCTTCGAGAAAGACAGAGTTGCTTGAGTTGGTGCACTCTGATTTATGTGGTCCAATGAAGACAAAGACATTAGGTGGTGCACTTTACTTTGTCACTTTCATTGATGATTGCTCGAGAAAACTTTGGGTCTATGTCTTGAAGACTAAAGACCAAGTGTTAGGTGTCTTTAAGCAGTTTCAGGCTTCAGTTGAAAGAGAAACTGGAAAGAAATTGAAATGCATTCGTACTGATAATGGTGGTGAATATTGTGGACCATTTGACGAATACTGCAAGCATCAAGGTATTAGACACCAGAAGACTCCTCCCAAGACTCCTCAGCTTAATGGTTTGGCTGAGAGGATGAACAGGACCTTGATGGAAAGAGTTAGATGTTTGCTTTCTGAAGCAAAGTTGCCGAACTCATTTTTGGGTGAGGCTTTATTGACCGCTGCACATGTTATTAATCTATCTCCTGCTGTTGCTTTGCAAAGTGATGTACCAAATAGTGTTTGGTATGGAAAGGATGTTTCCTATGACCATTTGAGAGTATTTGGTTGCAAAGCTTTTGTACATGTGCCAAAAGATGAGAGGTCAAAGTTAGATGCCAAGACAAGGCAATGCATCTTCATTGGATATGGCCTAGATGAATTTGGTTACAGGCTATATGATCCAATTGAAAAGAAACTTGTGAGAAGCCGTGATATTATTTTCATGGAGAATCAAACAATTGAAGATATTGACAAAGCGGAGAAGGTAGAATCTTCAAGTTTTGATGGTATAATTCATCATGATGACGTTCCTCACACAAGTGTGCATGATGTTGTTGGGCTTGATAATCATAGTGACGCCCAAAATCATGTATCAAATCAACATGTTGATGTTGATAATAACAATGATATTGTTATTGATGATCCTGTTGCTCATGAAGTTGTGGACGAATCAAATATTCCGCTTCGGAGGTCCACAAGACAGCGGTTTCCTTCCTCCCGTTATTCATCCAATGAGTATGTGTTACTCACTGACGGGGGAGAACCTGAATGTTATGAGGAGGCCATGGAAGATGAGCACAAGGATCAATGGATTGAAGCCATGCAAGATGAGATGAAGTCTTTGCATGAGAACCACACTTATGAGTTGGTAAAATTGCCCAAGGGCATGAGAGCTTTGAAGAACAAGTGGGTGTTCAAAGTTAAAGTTGAAGAACACAACTTGAAGCCCAGGTACAAAGCTAGATTGGTTGTTAAGGGATTCGGTCAAAGGAAGGGTATTGACTTTGACGAAATATTTTCTCCTGTTGTGAAAATGTCCTCGATTCGCACAGTTCTAGGTTTGGCTGCTAGTCTTAATTTAGAGATTGAGCAATGGATGTGAAGACGGCTTTCCTTCACGGTGACCTAGAAGAAGAGATTTATATGGAACAACCTGAGGGCTTCAAAGTAGAAGGTAAAGAAAATTTTGTGTGCAAACTCAAAAAGAGTCTTTATGGCCTAAAACAAGCTCCTAGACAGTGGTACAAGAAGTTTGAATCTGTTATGGGGAGCAAGGCTATAAGAAGACTTCTTCAGATCATTGCGTATTTGTACAAAAATTTTCTGACAATGATTTTATCATCCTCCTGTTGTATGTGGATGATATGTTGATTGTGGGCAAGAATACTTCCAAGATTGACGAGCTGAAGAAAGAGTTGTGTAAGTCTTTTTCTATGAAAGACTTGGGTCATGCCAAGCAAATTTTGGGCATGAGAATTACTCGTCTTAGAGATAAAAGAAAGATTTATTTGTCCCAGAAGAAGTACATTGAACGTGTACTGGAGCGCTTCAATATGAAGAATGCTAAGCCTGTTAGTACACCTCTTGCTGGTCATATGAAGTTGAGCAAGAAGATGTGTCCTACAGCTAGGGAGGAAAAAGAAACATGGCCAAAGTTCCATATTCCTCCGTCGTCGGAAGTCTAATGTATGCAATGGTGTGCACTAGACCTGATATTGCTCACGCAGTTGGTGTTGTCAGCAGATTTCTCGAAAATCCAGGAAAAGAGCATTGGGAAGCTGTGAAGTGGATACTCAGGTATCTTAGAGGAAGCTCAGATGAATGCTTGTGTTTTGGAGCATCAAATCCAATCTTGAAAGGCTATACAGATTCTGATATGGCAGGTGACCTTGATAACAGAAAATCCACTACTGGATATTTGTTTACTTTTTCAGGGGGAGCTATATCATGGCAGTCAAAGTTGCAGAAGTGTGTTGCACTATCTACAACTGAAGCTGAGTATATTGCGGCTACTGAAGCCGGCAAGGAGATGATATGGCTAAAGCGATTTCTTCAAGAGCTTGGTTTGAATCAGATGGAGTATATTGTCTATTGTGACAGTCAAAGTGCAATAGACTTGAGCAAGAACTCCATGTACCATGCAAGAACAAAACACATCGACGTCAGATATCATTGGATTCGTGAGGAAGTGGAGAGTGAATCATTTCACGTCAAAAAGATCCACACAAGTGAAAATCCTGCAGATATGCTGACCAAGACGATACCGAAAGACAAGTTCGATTTATGCAAAGAACTTGTGGGTATGAGCTCTCTCTAAAGAAGATGAAGATACCTTCTTCCAGTAAATGGGACTGGAGGGGGAGATTTGTTGAATCCATCCCATTTTTTGGTCAACTTTAGCTATTCAATTGGTACAAGTAATTGTTAAAAAGGAATAGTGATAAGAGTTGAAAATTAAGACTTGGTAGTTGGCAAATTGGTAAGATTTGCAACCATTTTTGACTTTGCTATATTTACCTATGTCATTAGTGACATAGGCATGGTTTTATCCTTCTATAAATAGAGCATTCTTGCTCATTTGTAGAACACACCAAGTTAGAGAGAAAAACCATTTTGAGAGCAAAGTGAGGTATTCCATAGACTATACAAAAGAATAGTCTGTGAAGAAAAATAGAGTGTGAGCGATATTTTAGTAAGACGGAAACCAAAAGAGTGTTGTTTCTTTTGAGTGTGTAGTAGTCACTTTGAGTATTGTATTCGTGACTACACAGTGTAAAATTCCTTACTATAGTAATATCAGTTGCTCCTCTTGGCCGTGGTTTTTTCCCTTATTTAGAAGGGTTTCCACGTAAAAATTTTGGTGTCGTTATTTTCCCATTTTATTTCCATTACTTTTACCATATATATTGTTGTGCTTGTCCGCGTTTTCCCAACACTAATTTGACAACAAAAGAGTAGGAGAGCCTACAACAACAACGACAACAAAAACAACAACAACGAAACGAGGACAATATAATTTTTTTCATAATAAAAAGGATGAAATGAGAACAACATAAATTTCTAGTACGTACTATAAAATACTAAGCAACATGATTTAATTACGAACGACAAACTGATAACTCAAAATTAAAACTTCTTAATGACTAGGAAGTCATTATACAGAGCACGTATTACATACTAATTAATTATATAATGACCGTTCTTTCAGTACTAGCTAGCTACTAGTAATGAAACCTTACAAGAACGAACTGAGCCTACATACTGAGAGCTTTATCATTCATTTTCTTCTGATATTTTGGCTCATAGGCTCTTACGCGGACATCGCCGTTCCATCCAACCCTTCTAATGAGAAAAAACTTCAAATTATTGAGTTTCTGAAGCAAGTTTATCTCAATTCTATTTTCTGAAGATATCACTATCTCGTCACAAATTTCTGTAACCCTACTAGCAACAACATTTGTATATCTTGGGGATAATTTGCAATTGTTTTCTCCCCTTTTATAAAATTTTGAAGCATCTTGTTCTGTGGTGAATCTTTCTGAAAGCAAAGCAAGAAAGTTAGAGGAATAATGTTAATGCTACTACTTAGTTTAAATTAAAAAGTATATATAAAGATCAAGTATCGAATCCGTAAAATATATATTTGCCATAGATCGATGAGCAAAAAGAAGAAGTAAAACTTATTGAGTGGTGTTTGAGGCATGTTTAAGTTAATAAGTCTCTTCTAGCCTTTATATAGATGAAGGCATGGGTGTAGCTACCATTTGCCTAGAATGTTCAATAGGACACCCTTCGTCGAAAAATTGCACTGTATTTATAAGAAAAATGATACTTTTAATGTTAAAATAACACATTTCGGACACCCTTAAAAAGTAGAGTTGTCAATATGGGCTAGCCCACCCCATACGGGCTAATCCATATAGGCTTTGTCATTTTAGGGGCCAGACCGAACTATCTCATTTTGGTGTGGGTCAGAAAACGATCGGCCAAACCCACAAGTACGTGGGTTACAAGCTTGTGGGGCAAATCCACTTTTTTAAAAATTATATTCATTATAATAATTAAATTAAATTATAAATTATAAGTTAAAAATATTATCATAAATATCGACAAAACAATAGATGTTAATGTTACTACTTGTTAATCAAATTCACAAACAATTATCTTTATAATATTTATTAAGTTTTTTTTTCAAGTAAAAATATAAATATCTAAATAAAAATGTTAACCTATTTATTTTGAGTTTGGACTCTCTTTAGTTTAAAATTTTAATATTATATTATATTTTTTAATTAATTTTTATTGGCCCACGGGAGGCCCTACTAATATTTCTCAAGCCCCACAAATCAGCAGACTTATTCAGGTCGGGCTAAAAAGCCCTTTTCTTAAATGGGTTCCAATATCTTAGCCCAACCCTATCAAATCCTCGGTTAGGCCAGGCCGGCCCAACGGGCCTAGCCCATATTGACGGCTCTACTAAAAACCCTCTCTTTTTAAAAAAACTATTTATTATGTGTCATTTTCATAAAAATCCATCTCTATTAATTTTTCCCCATAATTTATCCAAATCAAAATAATATATCTTTTTCAAGATCCAAAAAATATTTTTTTTGAATCTAATAATTTCTTTCTATAGCTTTTTTCCCAAAAATAAAATTATTTTAGATAATTAATTTTTTTTTAAAAAAAATATTAGTCATGCAACAATTAACGGGACATAATATATATTAATATAAATCCTAAAATTGACTAATATTTTTAAAAAAAATTTAATTATCTAAAACAGTTCCTTTTTGGGAAAAAAGCTATAGAAAATAGAAATTACTAGATTTTAAAAAATATATTTTTTGAATCTTGAAAAGATATATTGTTTTGATTTGGATAAATTATGGGGAAAAAATTAATATAGGTGGATTTTTATTCATTCAATAAGAAAATGACATAATAACTAAAAAAATTTTAAAAAAAGAGGATTGTTAGTTGCAAGGATACAAGTGAGCAAAAATGTGGATGGAAGGGTAATTTTAGACCAAAAAGATGAATAGAAGGATATTTTTTAGACCAAAAGATGGATGAAAGGTATTTTAAAACATTTTCTTATAGTTCAAGGATATGAACAACTAGTTATTATTAAAACATAACTAACTAAATAAATGAGATAACAACGAGATTTAAAAGAAATTTTGCAAATGGCGGCTAGAAATAGGCACATAGACAATCATGAGTTGCTTGCTTCCAGCCTTCTCTATATAGTAGTAAAGTAATATAGTCAGTTACTTCAGCAACAAGAAAACTCCACATGATCACCTTCCAAGTGGACGCAGGTTCAATCACTGCCATTATATATATATATATATATGTCAGGCGTCTGCCATGTGCGTTTATGAGGTTGCTTAGGTATTTGGCACTAATATAGTTAGTTTTTTGTTCCTTGTTCATGTTGATGTTTTTACTTATTTATTATGAAAACTTTCTATATTCAGTAATATATGGTGCATATCTTTCTCACGTAAAACATGCATTTCACCCAGAAATCAAGTCGCTCCAATTTCGGCCATATGTATGACAGGCAACTCATTCTACTCTTTTGAACATCTGCCTTTCTGCTTACGTTAACTATTATACACAATGGAAGGGAATCGGATTATTCATATTTTCTTATTCCTAACAAAATTTAGTGAAAATATCATTTAAATTGGTGAGCAACTTTCTACATGAAATATCATTGAAAGAAACAAGGCCAACTTTCTATAAAACGCCCATTAAAAATTCAAAATTAGCCAAAAAAGTTGTACCTAGTTAGTGAACAGGGAACCCTGCATTATCCATATTAGCTCTACTTCAACTCATACATTATGACCTCAAAATCTTATCCATGGGGAGTCTAACAGAATAGTATCAGTACGAATAATGGATGCATACAACAGTTAACCTGAAAGTTGAGGAGCATCCATAGGTGCGCATAAAACAATATTTCTAAAGCAGAAAAATAACTTGTTGAAACTAATAAAAAGTTTTCAGCTAATGCCACCTTAAACATCCAACAAAAGTTCAAAGACACTAAGGACCATCACAGTGACACAATAAAATACGGCCATTGAGCAGTGGTAA
Organism: Solanum lycopersicoides; assembly: GCA_022817965.1. Classification (NCBI taxonomy): domain Eukaryota; kingdom Viridiplantae; phylum Streptophyta; class Magnoliopsida; order Solanales; family Solanaceae; genus Solanum; species Solanum lycopersicoides. Next base: position 66,592,304 of record CM040623.1, on the reverse strand, counting down.
CAACCTTCCTTTAAAGTTATACCAATAAATCACAAGAAATGATTCAGACTTTGAACAAACTAAAAATAACAACACATCACAACATCTGGAACCGCTACTGAAACCTAAGACTGAAGTCAAATGGAAAAAATAAAAAATAAAAAAAATTGAATATCATGTTTTTGGATGTTAAACACGTGTCAGTCTATGAACAATTCCAATAAATAAGTTTGATTGCACAAGTTGGAAATGCAATCACAATGTACTGCTGCTCTCACTGGCAGAAATCGAAGGTGTTTCAGTTTTGACAAGATGCATACCCCTGCCACCAATATCAAGACCTTGAAAACGACCAAGGGGATCCTGTTGCATTGTGTCTGGGAGACCCTGTCCATGCCCTGCAAGCAAACGGCGATGAGGAGTAAACAAGCTATCCTGGAGGGAATGAAATTGCTGCATCTGTATGTTCTGGGATTCGCTAGCCCCTGATTGTGGCTGATGGGAAAAGAATGCTGATTGGTTATATGGAATGTGCTGCATCCCCAAATTGTATGCATCTGAAGACGACATTTCCCCTGTGGCCATTTTAAGTCTTTCCACTTCCTGCTTCAGGGCTTCATTCAGAGCTGCATCGTAGATATACAGCATTAATAACTGTTCTCATGATAAATGAAATTCAACATAATCTGAGATTGTCATTATCTCAATAAAGCAGGGATAGAGCAAGCATTATGACTCTCTAGTTGTTAATTAGAAAAGTAACGGTAGACTCAGTGTCGCTATCTATCTTGTCGACCAAGAGGTGGAAGAAGTTTCAAGATGATGTTAAAATGATCGAGAAACATAAAATTCTGGAAGGCAATGGACAAGATAAATCATACCATCACGTAACTGAGCTTGTTGTGCCATAGCTTGCAAACGGAGCTTGAGCTCTGTATTTTCATTAGTAAACTGGGTTGTATCCCGCTGCAGAAGGAAAGAACTATCAGATGTGAAGTACCGATTATTGCGAGGGAGATAAAGGAAATTCGCTAACCAACATCTCGAAACATCTTCTGTTACTTTTGAGGCATGTACCTTTTTCCCCCCTTAGTATATGCCCCCTCCCCACAATGAGATTCAGTTTATTTCAGGGAATATATTAGCATAATACACTTGAGAATTCTTGCCATTGCATTGAATACTTGGTTCAGAGGAAGGGACTCTTATTTTGTTACACATGTGCTGAGAAAAGGTAATATCATTTAAATGCAGGAAGTTAGTTCTTATGTGTAAAAACAGCTAATTTTCAGACATAATGAGTGAGGGCAATGTTCTCATTGTCAAATTCAATCATCAAGTTTTTTATGCAGATGGCAGATATGGTATGGTGTACAGACCAATAATTCCCATTGTTAACGAAGTAGAACACGATTTATGAACATATGACTTTTATAACACATTGCAAGTTATCGAAAAGGAAGAAGTACCTGGAAAAGGGTTAATTGAGCAGAAAGAGTGGTTGCTTCTGTTTGAAGGGTCTGAACCTTTCTCTCAAGTTCAGTAATGTAACGGGCCTTTCTCTCTTTCGAGCGAGAAGCAGACTGCCGATTTGCCAAAATCCTGTACAATGTTCTCAAAATCAGAAACATAACTTGGTATTGTGTGTGCGTCAAACTCAGTAGTACAATGAATTTAATTTTGAGTTAAGTGGTGCATGCTTAGATGCATCAGAGTGCTGGAACGGCTTGCAGTAAAATAGAGACATACTTTCCTTTTGGAAATGTCTGCTTCTTTAGACGAGGCATTTTAGTAGTTCCAACAAACTACATATTTTTCTTCAAAATTATGTTCCAAAATAGTAGCGCATAAATTGCCCGACAAAATAAGCTACTTCAATTTCATAATCAGCACAAGTTCTTGAATAGGAGGCATGACGATTTGCTACGGGATATTAGCTTTTGGGAAAAGGGTTAAATGTACCTCTTAACTAATCAAAATGGGTAAGTTTTACCTACATTTCTGGTTCAACAATTCTCTCCAACTAGCAAAATAGTTCAAAAATACATTTCTTTCTCAATTTGTCAAAAAATATATATATTTTTTCTAATGGTTGCTCCAAACAAGAAAAAAATTATCCAATTTAGCCCTTCAACTATGCAAAATAAGACAGTTTTTTCCCTCCATTTAAAGTTTGGTACAAAAGTGCTCTTAATTGTGAACACTTGAGCAAAAACTTATATTGTAGATTATAAGCTTAATAAATGTCAATTATACATAATGCCAATTTCATATAAAGTTTAATTACTTGCATTAATTTTTCAACTAAATATTTAGTCTACTTCTCCTGTCAAAACTATTATAACTTCCCTCAACTGGAAATTGGGATGACTTGAAGTTATGATTAGTGATACACGTAACAAGGTATAATTGAATTTCATTTCGTTTACCATATAATTCTTAGAGTTCGTAAAATAAATTCATTAGTATTAATGTAGAAAAAATAAATTTTAAATAGTTAAGTCAGAAAAGGTACGTTATATCATGTTTAAAAATAAAAACTCACACCTATTGTAAACGGAACCAGAAGAAAAAAAAAGTGAAATGAGATCTTTTTTTTATTCATTAAAATGGGAAGTGTTTAAATTTTTGACTATGTTATTATGGGTCTCACACATCCAACCCCCCACCCCCAATAAATAAATAAATTAAAAGAACATTGACCTATTTTTCTTCGTTTTAGAGTAACCGTTAGAAAGAAGGGTATTTTTGAGCTATTTTGCTAGCTAGAGGGAATTTTTGAGCAAAAAAGGTAACAGTGAGAGCATTTTTGAGCCAAAAACATAAGAGAGGGTAAAACTGATCAATTTTAAATAGTTCAGGAATATATTTGGCCCTTTTCCCTTTTAACCTTTTATCAAAAATGAAGTTTCTTAACCTTAATTTCTCACAGTGAGAAGTTGTCTACAATTCACTTTTAAGGGAATTTCCAGGATAACTTCTGTAACTTACTACCATGAACCCAGTCTCACACATTCTCAGGGCATCACCAATGTCAAACAGTGTGTAATATGTCATTATCCAGTGTAATATGCAAATAGGCTACAGTATTAATACCATGAAGCAGCTTTCCTACTTTTATGTTTGGAAGTAAAATCTACATGTATTTTAGCACTTGGCTAACTGGCACTAACACGAGAAATTTGTCACTTGCCTTCTTTCTTTTCCATTAATAGCTCAAGTTAACACATGACCTCCTTTTTCTTACTAAAAGAACGAAAAAGTAACATGATCTCTTTCCCAGAAGCTAGCCAAATTCATTAGAGATCATAAAACTCAGCACTAGAATATCCTGAGATTAGAGAGCTTTTCAACAAAGCAGACAAAGTGCCATGTAATGTTGTCATTTCTACGGTTTCCAAAATCATAACTGCCAACTGTGTAATCTACAACCGGAACAGAGGATTATCACATGTCCAAGACTATTGTTTTGCCTCAGCTGTAAGCTATTCAAGCTTTAAGCTATGGTAAGGAATAATAAGCCTCTGAATCATGTGATACTAAATAAGCAAATCAAACTTTTGGATCACAACAAAATTGCGTTGAATGCAAAACTAGAGCAGTCGAGTAAATTTCGGCATGGAATAGCATACGCTCTCCTAATAAATGCCCCTGATTTGAGCCAAGGGAATCTTCCTTTTGAACTTTAATTTCTTGGTCCTACTAGATGACCATCTTACAATCCAAATATTCTAGGGAATAAATTGAATGAACTTGAACACAGCACTTCATCAAAAAATGAACTTGAACACGGCACCTCATCAAAAAATGAACTTGAACACGACACTTCATAAAAAATGAACTTGAACACGACACTTCATAAAAAATGAACTTGAACACGACACTTCATCAAAAGATGAACTTGAACACAGCACTTCATCAAACAATGAACTTGAACACAACATCAGTTCACTTAAATTTGGACATGGCAGTACTTCAAAAAAGAATGTACCCAAAGTGTAAACATCACAAGGGACAAACAAGCTCACTAGAGCTTGCTAAAACTATGTTAATTTTACAAGAACAGTGACATTTTTCATGGACTAAACGACAATGATCTCATACTTCAGTCGTGTTCTTTATTTTTTGATGAAGTAAGATTGTATAGCTAGAGCATCAAGAATATACTTCAGCAGTGTTAAGAAACTCACAAATCATGATTAGTGGAAGCTACTCAAGTTCAGAAATACCGACATGCAGGTTACCTCAAAAGAGACTCAATCCAGTTGTAGACCTAACCAGTTGCTTGTCTAGTCCAGAAGAACAATCACATTGACTTCATTAGGACGTACTAATCTTCTTACAGACAATACATGACTAAAGTAAGTTATTAGACTACATTTTTCACTAAACTCTATTTAGTAAAGCTTAAGGTCCATTTCAGTTTAACCCAAATACACTACAAAGTAAGAACAGAACTACCTCGGAACAAGACAGAAGAATCTCTTTTGATGAAATGGATCAAACTCAAATATACTACAAAGTAAGAACTACCTCTAAACAAGACAGAAGAATCTCTTTTAATGAGATGGTTCAAACCAAATCCGATCTAATAGTTAAAGTTCCTAAACAAAACCTTAATAAAATATATAGCATGCAGATTGGTTGTAGGAAAAAAATGAGAAATGATCAACACTCAATTTCTGATTAAAAATTAAAATAACTGTTTTGACCTCTGTTCTGGAAAATTTTCACGTCAACACGCATTTGCAAGTCTATTGGAGTTATTCCATGCAACAATGGTCACATTTCAACATTCTGGTTTAGGAACTTTTAGTAACTTTGGAATGAAAACGCCACAGATCTAACAAAGCATTTTGCTGCTTCAACACACCATTTCTTGGCATGAGGACTTTCACATATAGATCTTTGACATCCTACTGTTAGTTTGCTTTAGCACTTGTCTTGTTCTCGCTTCTACAGAAATGCAGTTTTCCTTTTAAATCACTATGTCTCCATCTCAATTTGACATAGTCTCTTATGTCACATACCATGAATTCATATATATTCCAAATTCACATGACTATACAGTGAACAACTAGTGCAATGACACCAAGGGAATGCAGATCAATTTTAAAAGGTAAGAAATGTTCGGATCTCCAAAAAAAAGAAGCAAATTGTGATTAGTTAAACGTTGTTTTGAGTGTAAATCATTTTAAAAGGAAAAGAATCGATGGAGGACTAAATCATGATATAGACTCAAGTAGATCTCCTTCAAGAGTTCCCTTAACTCTGAATTTTCTTCAATACGTGTATTCTATTAGATGTTTTAAGTATTTGGAAAGCCTCAGCACCAAATCACCGTTCAAAATTGAAGAGTCAAAGCTGTAAAAGTATTCTACCTTTTGGCGCGTTTTGGATCAATGGTCCAAAGTTCAGCAAGCTTATCAGGAGCCATAGCTTTCTTAGCTTCAATACTCTCACTTAATAACAAGCTCGAACTATCCACTGAATTGCTATGCCTGTGTCGAGGCCTGGTGAAATTCCTTTCTCCATCACCACAGTCAACTATCAGTCCACTACTTCCAGCGCCGGCATTGCTGAACCCTGGAACATCTGTAGGGTTGGATCCAGAGCCGAGCTTTTCAATGTCCATGTAAGTGGAGAAGAAATCATCCTCGGATCCGATCTCCTCGAAACTCCCGGCAGACGCATCGAATGGGTCAGATACCAGATCTAGATCCTCAGGCAGCCGGAAGTTCACCTCGGAGTGAGCTCTGCGGTGGTGCGATGGCCTGAATGTAGCGGAAAATGGTGGCGTCTGATTGAGCTGCTTGGAGTTTGAATTCGACGGATCTTGCATTTTGAGGCGATATCTGCGGGAGATTCAGACAGTAGAGCCCCAATGTAGGAAGATGAGGAGATTTTAGCGGTGGATTTAAGTAATGGAGTAGTAAATTATACTCCTTCCAAGTCCAACCCATGTTACCTTCTTTAAATTTTCTATCCTAGTTTATTTTTACTTATTTACTATAATATTATAAAAAGTCAAAATATTTATTAAATATATACTTTTTAAATTTAATTATTTCTTTTATTTAATTTTGAAATCATATATATACTCCCGTAAAGTTTAATATTCAAGCCTTCAATATGTTTGTATTTTTACCCAACTTTAGAGTTAATACTTATTCTTATACTAGGATCTTTTGATTATGTATTAATTTATGTGATATTTAATAAGTAGATAGAAAATAAGTTATTTATATATAAAAATAAATATGATATTTAGTTAATAATTTAAAAATTTGCACAGCTAATACATATATAATTAAAAGTTTGGTATCAAAACACACATTTTTTGATAGCTCTAACTAAAAGGAATCTTTCCTGAAAATACATATTAAAACAGATAGTTAATCAACAAATGTGTGAATTGTCCCAAATAATGCTAACTATGTCTATTCCACTCCAAATATTACGCAAATCCAAAACTTATGACTAGGATTATTTGAAGTTGTTGATATTTTTATTTTACACAAACGCTATTTGTATTATATACCTCCTATTCAATTGAATATACAAACTTTCGTGATTGCTAAAACATGATTATCAATTTTTAAAAATTAAAATATAATATTAGTAAAGAATATAAAAGATTGAAAGAAAAAATATAAAAATGAATAAAAACACATATTTATTATTGAAAAAGACATATTCTTCACATAAATGAAAATTATAATTTACATAATTAAATATTCATTTTGGTACGCATTATTAAGGAGATTCCATTTTGGTACGTGTTATTTAAAAAATGTCTTTTTTAATCCAAACTTGAATAATGATACATATCTCACTAATTTTTTCATGACCAATATCCATATAAGATAATATCATTATATAAATTCGCTCATAGTTTATTACTTTTTTCGTTTTATTTATATGTTATTTTTTTACTTTAAAATGATATAATTTTATTCTTCTATTCTTATTTAATTTTTTTCGAATTTAAATTTTCAATCAGTGAATATGAAATTATTTATTTTGATAATTAATTTAATCAATGAACATAAATTATTTACTTAATTTTTCTAAGTTGATCAAATGTATATTTTCAAAGCTAATAACTAATGATTAAAAAAAGGAAGAATGTGATAATTTATGCATTGTATGAAATAACAAGTATCACAACACTAAATCAATACATGCATGCTATGTGTTTAAATTTAAAGTTCATTTTACTTCATTAAAATACATAATAATAAATATTGAATTGATTTAGTATAAATATTTGATATTATTAAATTTTTTTCCAAATATTATAGATCAATTATTTATAAAAAAGATGACATGTAAAATGAAACGAGGGAAAGTACCAATATTATTAATATTAGATGTACATAGAAAGAAAAGAGTTTTCACTTTTGTTTGAAGGAGCGGTGATCTCGTGGACTTTTGGGGTCCACTGATACTCTAATCATTTAGGAAGATAGGGAAAGGTGGGTCCACTTGGGCACATGAAAATGATAACTTTATTCAGTTCATGAAATCTGGTACAACACGGATAGGAGTTAGTTGGGGGTCCACTTTTAACACCTCATTTTGTTATGATTAATTACTTTTGAGATTATTATTCTATTTTTAATGTAAAAAATTAATTTCATTAATACTAATTTTCGAATAAGTTTCTGAGTACTCTTTTCGAAAAGGCTCATTTCTTGCTCCTGATTATTAATAAAATCGAGTCCACCATGGACCTAAAAATTAAATTAAATTTTTTAATTAAAGTTATTTTGTGATGATTTTATTTTTATCGAACATGAAATAAATTCATCTTAAAATTATTTTTTGAATTAGTAGTTTCTTATTTTTTGTACCAAATGAATTCTTAGAGATCGTTTGATAGATTGTATTATGAGTAATAATGTATATATTGACTTTGTTTACTAATAGTATCTTGTTTGGTTTTTTTCAACCTATGCATTAGTTATAGGCTTTATTGTGTATTAAGGTGTGTATTACTAATATCATGGATTTCTAGGTGTTAATAATATTAGTTTTATAGCCCACGTGTGTTAGTTTTTATGGCTCACGTCAATATTGTTTTGGCTTAATATTTAATTTCTAACTCAATCTAATTCTAATTGTATAAATATGGGAAGTTACTTATATGTGTAGAGAAGTGGAAAAGTGAAGAAGTTACTTAGTAACTTCCAACTACCCATTAAGTCTTCCACTACCCATTACCTCTTCCAACTACCCATCAAGTGAGGAGTTACTTGGTAGTTTTAAAACTATCCATTATCTCCACTATACTATCCATTATCTCCACTACTCACCATGATGGAAAGATAAGAATGATGTGAAAAAATACTCTTATTTTAAAGGTTCTCTCTCTGCCATAAATATATAGTCTTATCCATCAAAGTTATTCTTAAAGTATAAGGCAAGAGAGAGAAACAACTTCTGAATAACGAAAAGTAAAAAAACAAAAAGGATTTCGCTCAATTCAAGTCAAGATTCTTGAAAATCACTATGACTGATTCGGGTATGTATTCTTGACTGAATTATCATAGTAATAGATTTATGTGAAAATCATATAGTTCTACGATCATGAATAATTGATAGAATTTATGAATGCATAGATTGTTTGTGTTTTTACAATTGTTAAAATCCTAACATGTGGTATCAGAGTCACGTTTAAGAACTAGTGATTTTTCAAGAATTAATATTTTCCTTATTTGAAAATGGTAATAGGTAGTATTAAGTGAAATAACTATTCACTATTATGATGTATTTTATTTTGAAATTATGTATATGAGTTTAGTTAATCATCAAAATTGTCTAATCTTTGAAGAATTAATTCAAAATAATAATGATTAAACTTATATTCAATTATCCATTATTTTGATGCTTATAACTGATATAACACTTAAGGATATATTGAAATTTTTGATTGTAGGATATTTACGGATCACCCAAAGGTTGATTATTTCATTTTATAACCATTGAACATTAAGGAGATAATTTAGATGTGTCGTTAGTTTTATTTATTTATCCAAAGATAATAAATATTATTGATTGACACATTAAAAATTATTGAATTACGTTATATTCTCATCTAAGCATCATTATGTCTAAAGTTGTATTTTGATGTTTTGCCCAAAGGAGGACATCAATATACATTTAAGAATTTATAAACTATTTCTGAATTTGATAGTAAGTTTAAAATTCATAACTCAAAGTATTAAAAAATGGGCATATTATATTTGCAGCATTTTCTCTACATTCACACTTTGCCTCTGTTACGACCTTTAACGGTCTTAACTTCTCAGATTGGTGCGAACTGATCAAATTCCATCTCGGAGTTTTAGATCTTGATATTGCACTTTACACTGAGAAGTCAACTGCTATTACTGAAACTAACTGTACCAAAGAAAATTCTTATTATAAGCATTGGAATCGATCTAAAAAACTAGGCATAATGTTTATGCGAATGAATATTGCGAGCAACATTAAGACTACTCTTCTCAAAACTGAAAATGCAAAAGATTTTCTGAAATTCGTGAAAGAATCCTCTCAAACTGCTGATAAGTCTTTTGTTGGAACACTAATGGGTACTTTAACCATCATGAAGTTTAATGGTCACGTACCATGCATGAGCATGTCATTGAAATGACAAACGTACCAGTAAGACTTGAGTCTTTGAAAATTGAAGTGGAACAAAATTTCCTTGTACAATTCATCATCAACTCATTACCGTCTGTGTACGACCCTTTCCAAATGAACTACAACACTATGAAAGACAAATGGAGCGTGCATGAATTGCACGGAATGTTGGTTCAGGAGGAAGTACGGCTTAAGAATCAAGGAGTCCACTCCATCAACTTTGTAAGTTATCAAAGAGTTGTAAAGAAAGAAAAGAAACATGTTAAGGGAAAACAGAGGCACCATAATGTTAATGAGTCCTCCTCTCAAGTACATAAGAAGGAACACAAGAATGATAAGTGTCATTTCTCTGAAAAATCTGGACACTTTTAGAAAGGTTGCCTGAAATTTAAGGCATGGCTCGAGAAGAAAGGTAAGCCTAGTGCTTTTACATGTCTCGAATTAAATCTAACTGAAGTTCCTTATTATACTTGGTGAATTGACTCTGGTTGTACTGTTTATGTTTCTAATACGATGCAGAGATTCTTTGCAACACAAACCATAAACCTGAATGAAAGATATGTGTATATGGAAAACAGTATGAAGGCTCCAGTTAAAGCTATAGAAACTTACCGTTTGATCCTTGATACGGGGTGTCACTTAGATTTACTTGAAACTTGTTATGTACCTTCTCTTTCAAGAAATTTAGTTTCTTTGTCTAAGTTGGATAAGACTGGATACTCTTTTAATTTCAATAATGGATGTTTTAGTTTGTTTAAACATAATTATCTCATTGGCACTGGTACTCTTTGTGATAACTTATACAAACTGAATCATGATAATCTATTTGACGAAACACTCTTAACTCTACATTATAATATTGGAACCAAACGAAGTTTGGTGAATGAACAATCTGCTTTCTTGTGGCACAAACGTTCAGGTCACATATCCAAAGAAAGATTGGAAAAATTAGTTAAGAATGAAATTCTTTCAAATTTGGATTTTACGGACCTTAACATTTGTGTGGATTGTTTTAAAGGAAAACAAACAAGACACACAAAGAAAGAAGCCACAAGAAGCACACAACTTCTTGAAATTATACACACTGATATATGTTGTCCTTTTGATATTGCATATTTTATCACTTTTATTAACGATTTTCACTTATGGATATGTCTATTTGTTACATGACAAATCTCAAACAATAAATGCCTTAGAGGTCTTTATAACTGAGGTTGAAAGACAACTAGATAGAAATGTGAAAATAATCAGGTTAGATAGAGGTGGTGAATATTATGGAAGATATGATGAAAATGGACAACACCCAGGTCTATTTGCTAAATTCCTCGAAAAGAATGACATATGTGTTCCATACACAATGCATGGAACACCACAACAAAATGATGTAACAGAAAGGCGTAATAATACATCAATGAACATGGTTAGGAGTATGTTAAATAATTCATCTATTCCTCTTTCATTGTGGATGTATGCTTTAAGGACTGTCGTTTACTTACTTAATAGGGTTCCTAGTAAAGCAGTCCCAAAGGCTATTTTTGAACTATGGACTGGTAGAAAACCTACTTTAAGGCACCTACAAGTTTGGGGTTGCCCGACAGAAGTTAGAGTTTATAACCCACAAGAAAAATAACTGGATTCAAGAACAATCAGTGGTTTCTTCATTGGTTATCCAGAAAAATCAAAGGGACATATATTTTAATGTCCTAATCACAGTACAAGAATAGTTGAAACTGAAAATGCTAGGTTCATTGAGAACGATGAAGTTAGTGGAGTGAAGAACCACACAAAGTAAAAATTAAAGAAGTTAGGGTGATGGTTCCTCTACCTTTTACTTCTTTTAAAGATGTTGTTCCTAAAGTTGTTGTACAACCTAACAATCACCAAGAACAATAAATTGATGCTCATGTTAATCTCAATGAAGCGATAATTAATGAACTTGCAATAGATATACCACAAGAAGTAGTATTAAGAAAATCTCAAAGACAAAAGAGATTTGCTATTTTTTTATGACTATTTGGTATATTTACATGAGTCAGAAATTGATTTGGGAATTGATAATGATCTAGTTTCATTTTCACAAGCTATTGAATGTAATAATTCTAATAGATGGATAAATGCTATGAAAGATGAGTTGAAATCTATGGAACAAAATGAAGCATGAGACCTTGTTGAATTACCAAAAGCTTGCAAAAGAGTTGGGTGTAAATGAATCTTTAAGACCAAACGTGACTCAACAGGCAGTATCAAACGTCACAATGCCAGACTTGTTGCAAAAGGTTTCACTAAAAAAGATGACACCGATCTCTAAAAAAGATTCACTCAGAATTATAATGGCTTTAGTAATTCAATATGACTTAGAGCTACATCAATGGATGTGAAAATATCCTTTCTAAATGGAAATTTGGAGGAAGAAGTTTATATAAATCAACCTAAGTTTTTTTTTTTTTGGTAAATGATAGGAACACATGGTGTGTAAACTTAAGAAGTCATTATACAGACTTAAACAAGCTTCCCGACAATGGTATCTTAAGTTTAATAAAATTATTGTAACTTTTGGACTTAAGGAAAACATTGTTGTCGGTGTATATATCTGAAGGTTAGTGGGAGTAAGTTTATTATGCTAGTCATGTACGTTGATGACATCTTGCTTGCTACTGATGATCTTGATTTGTTGCACGATACCAAGAGATATCAATCTAACAATTTTGAAATGAAAGATATGGGAGAGACATCCTATGTGATTGGGATAGAAATATTTGAAATAGATCACAAGGATTATTAGATTTGTCTTAGAAAGCCTATATTAATAAAGTGTTAGAGAGATTTAGAATGGAAAAATGCTTATCAAGTCCCGTTTCAATTCAGAAAGGAGATAAATTTAGTCTCAATCAATGTCCAAAGAATGAATTGAAACGTAAGCAAATGAATGATATTTCTTATGCATCAATAGTTGAGAGTCTAATGTATGCTCAAACATGTACGAGACCAGACATCAGTTTCCTTATTGAAATGTTGGGTCGTTATCAATGTAATCTAGGAATAGATCACTGGAAAGTTGCGAAGAAAGTATTGCGATACTTGCAAGGAACTAAAGATCATATGCTCACTTATAGAAGATTTGATCATCTTGATGTGATTGAATGTTCAGATTCAGATTATGCTGGTTGTGTGGATATAATAAAATTCACATTTAGATACTTGTTTCAGTTAATTGGAGGAGCAATATCATGGAAGAGTGTGAAATAATCTGTTATAGCTGCATCCACTATGGAAGCTGAATTTGTGGCATGCTTTGAGGCCACAACTCAGGCTAATTGGATGTTGAACTTTATTTCAGGACTTGGACTAGTAGACAGTATTTCCAAGCCACTGAAAATTTATTGTGAGAATAATGAAACAATTTTCTCTCTAAAAATAATAAGTATTCTAAGGGTGCCAAACATATGGAACTGAAATACTTTTCAGTTAAGGAAGAAGTCCAGAAACATAAAGTGACAACTGAACATATTAGCACCAAACTTATGATTGTTGATCCTTTGACGAAAGGATTACCACCCAAAACATTTGTTGAACATGTTGAAAGAATGTGTCTTACAAATAACAATGAATGATTTCTGAAAAGATTTTATTATGTTTATGCAATTGACACTTTGAACTCAACTATATATATGTTTCTGTTATAATCCGTTTTCTCTTGTATATGTTATGTTGAGAATGACGATGACATGTTTCTTTTAGATAAAGATATTCTAAGCATTATCGTTGACCCATTATGTATTTGAAAGGTTGTGTTAGGCAATATACTAATATTGTAGTGCATGAAAGGGGCTATGCCAAATAAAGTGGTGTACAACCGCCATGACTCATATTACTTGATTTACTTAATAACAACAAATAATGTTGAATTTAGTATATGTGCACATTGTAATTGAAATATTTATTAAACCATTAAGTAAATGATATTACGTGTGTCTAGTGGGAGAATGTTAGTTTTATGGCCCACATGTGTTAGTTTTTATGGCTCACGTCAATATTGTTTTGGCTTAATATTTAGTTACTAACTAAATCTAATTCTAATTGGATAAATATGGAAAGTTACTTATATATGTAGAGAAGTGGAAAAGTGGGAAAGTTACTTAGTAACTTTCATCTACCCATTAAGTCTTCCACTACCCATTATCTCTTCCAACTACCCATTAAGTGGGGAGTTACTTTGTAGTTTTAAAACTATCCATTATCTCCACTATACTATCTATTATCTCCACTACTCACCATGATGGAAAGGTGGGAATGATGTGAAAAAAAACATTTATTTAAAGGGTCCTCTCTTTTATAAAGATATAGTCTTATCCTTCAAAACTATTCATAAAGTATAAGGCAAGAAAGAGAAACAACTTCTGAAGAACGAAAAGTAAAGAAACAAAAAGTCTTCCGCTCAATTCAAGTCAAGATTCTTGAAAATCACTATGACTGATTCGGGTATGTATTCTTGATTGAATTCATAGTAATAGATTTATGTGAAAATCATATAGTTTTACGATCATGAATAATTGATAGAATTTATGAATGCATAGATTGTTTATGTTTTCACGGTCATTAAAATCCTAACAAGTAATGCAAGAGATTTAGGGTGTGTTTGGTATGAAGAAAATTGTTTTCTTGGAAAATAAGTTGGTTTCTAACTTACTTTTTCATATTTGGTTGGTGAGTGAAAACTATTTTTCAAAAATTACTTTTTGGTGTATGATTGGTGAATGAAAAACATTTTTTTAGAAAACATCTTTTATTTTTGGCTATAGGTTAGAACATACTTTTTAGAAAAATAGTTTCTAACCCGATGTATAAACTCTGATAACTGATATGGCACATGACCACGACACCCGATCTAGCACCTGATCGCTAGACACAACAAATCGCTAGACACAACAAGGTACTCTATAATTTAACTGAAACCCGACCCTTATCATGACCCGAATAAGGACACGATCCTAAGACCAAACACAACATATCCTTGCTAGGGACCAAGATTCGAATTGAAATATAATTCCAACACTAGATCCAACTCGACTCAATACTTTTATTCATTATTAATAGGCATCAGTACACGAGAAAGACAATATTGGACGCCTGATAGTAGTGTTTGGGGAATATACTTGGTTTGTAACTATTACATGCATTTGAAGTAGAATTAACGTGACTTTCGTAACTTAATTAAAAGAGCCACTCCTTTGTCTGCATCTAGTTTTTCCAACACAAACATAGGTGGAAATTTCAAGCCGAAAATGAATTATTTTGTTTCATCTTCGAGCCCTCCCTTCTTTGCGATCTCATCCACATTGTTGTTGTTCGTGATATCGATTGTAGTAGACTCGACCTCTTCCTTGGGTCTTTTAGAAAAAAATTACAATGATAAAGGCACAACTAACAATAGTTATGTGAGTCTCCATTCTCCTTTTGACACTTGGATAGTGAGCAGGACTAATAGTGAGTTATTTTTCTTACGTTTTACATGTTATTCACCAAATCTCTTCTGCTTAACATTCTTTTTCTCTTTTATTTTTTATTTTCTTATTTTCTTTTACTTCTAACAACCATCCATATTTCAAATATGAAATTAAATAATTAATGAATTTGACTAAATAAATATAGCTGAACACATTTTCAGTTAAAATAATTGAAACACTTTTAAAACGGTTCTTTAAAAATAAGGTTATTGTTCAATATTCTTTCGCAGAATCAAATTGATTCAAAGCACAATCTAATTTTTTAACATATAAACTAACTAGATACGATTAATTTTAGTTAATATAATTTATTTACTTGGATGTCAAAATAAAAATGACATCTGGGCAGAACAAGGCTAGTGCGATGGATTCATAGACGATTTTAAAAATTTATGCAAAATTCATATATACTTACAATATATTTTTTATCAGCGTTTTTATTAGATCACATTCACTTACCATATATAACAAGTATTTAAAAATTATTACTTTTTTTATACAATAAATTGATAATCTCTGTTAAAAACAGATTACAACTATATGAACTAAAATTGAACATAAAAATCTATAAAATAACAAATTTGAATTAATTTAACTTTTCTTAAATGCTAGTAATTGAAATACTGAATTTCTTAAAGTTAATTTAATATTATTAAAAATGGTGAATAATAAGAATACTTTTAATATTCAGTCAAAAATGTTTTCAGTTATTTTTGACGAAAAACTTATTTATGAATATTTTTATTAAGTATATCAACAACTAATATTCTCCTTATTTAGAAGTGAGAGTTTAATGTGGACGAACACCGCACTAATGAGTTGTACCAAGAGTAATTTAATTTGTACTACTGTATAAGTGGGGTCCATATTATTATTCTTGAGTCTTTATAATTTCCAAAGCAAACCACGTGTACCCCTATTCTCTTTATTCTCTTTCCAATGACTAAAATTTTAGTTTCACATTGCACTGCTTCATTTTAGGTTTATCGAATTTCTCCTCTGCTTCTCTCATTTCTATAGTCTTTTCATGTTTTTTGTCACACCCGGATTCTGAGATCCGAATATGACCGGCGTCATTAACCTCTCAAAGGTCGCAAACAAGTCTCTTCTTAGCTTTCATCACAATCATACAGTTAAATTTGCGGAAAATTTACAACTTTTTAATACTTATCGAAGTATACATAGACTTCATATAGTACTGCATAAGAGTGATATTCTTATAGCTCAAACTAAACAACCATCTATTAAAGATTAAACAATTAAAATAAACGATCGTAATAATAATAATAATAGTTTGCCAATTGGCCTTATTACAAACGCTTGAACAAATACTTGAAAGGAAACGCTAGGGACAGTAGTCACTAGCTATATCTAATGTACTAAGCTAGAATAATAAAGTGTAGCATCCTCGAACTCAAGAGGACCTACCAAAGTTTGGAGATCGTTATTCCAAACCACTTCGTCGAACTTCAACCTTTTTGAGAACCTGCGCCTATAAAAATAGTAAATATATATGGGATTTAGTACACACTTGTACTAAATATGGGTGTATGCACATAAACACATAAGGACTATGCATGAACAAGGAAAGTTCTTCCTAAAGCAACATGTCATTTCTGGAAAGTTAAGTTACTTTCTTTCTTAATTCGTTACTCGTGAATTATGATATGAATATGACACGTTCTCATGCAATTTAGGCACACAACTCATTTTCTATATGAAAATAAGACCTTGGAATCATGAATGTAATTTTGGACAACTTAAACAATAGTTTATTATTTTGCTCCTTAGGTCGAGAGATTACTTTTTCAGACTTAGCTTATTTTTCAGTCTTTTCTTCTTTCTAGTGTGTAGTTCAATGATCTGCTTTGATCCTATCTCTTACTTACAAGTGCAATGATTCATTGTAGTCCCATACCTACAATGAATCGAGTAAGCAACTCACAAGACTAAGGAAATGATTTGGCTACCCTACTTATGAGTTATACTTCTAATTCTTTGTTAAATTGGGCATGAATGTATTTATAAGTCAATCTTTATTGGCTATGCCCATTCTTTGATTATTTGCATAATATATAGATCTTGGGACATAATTCTTACTCCATTATTGGCTAAAACCACTAACTTGTTGTTCTATCAAACACTATGATTGGCATTCTTAAACTCTTGCTTACTTAGCTCACTTGAACTTATGTTTCTACTTCTTTAATGTGTTGTTCACTTTGAACATGCTACTATCATTCTTTCTTACTTTCTTTAAAGAATCTTTAGCATTAACGAAAGTAGATCAAGCGAGCTAACATGAAATCCAGTATCTCCCCCACACCAAAAAGAGGTGATTCACCGGTTAAGGTGAACCAAGTTCTGTGTCTACCCCACACAGAAAAGAGGGATTCACCGGCTAAGGTGATATCGTGTCTGTGTCTTCCTCACACCGAAATGGGGGGTTCACGGCTGAAGTGAACCGGATACTTTCCTGAACTATAACCGACATAGATCATGTGATCTAAACATGAAATCCGGTGTCTCCCCCACACCGAAAAGAGGTGGAATCACCGGCCAAAGTGAAACCTACTGCCTAGCATTCTTGGGTGGAGGCGTCCACCCGCTAGTACACCTATGCTGGCTAAACATAGTTCTAAGACTAGGAGACGTACGGAGACCCTAGTCTACCGGGGTGGTGATCTCATCTCATGAAACTTACATGTGCTGGCACAAGCTCATTGCTAGTCTATCGGTGCTAAGCTCAGTTTTTTTATCTTCTTATCTTTTAGAGTTGACTCACACATTATGGAAGCTTGCTTCTAGTTATGAGGTTTACTTAACTCTACGGATGACTGGTCATCCCTCTCTTTACTTGATGAATATGATCTTAAGTCTTTACTTTATCATCATGGTGCGAGTGAGACTTATCTCACGGGCTCTAGCATCCTCTTATGTGAGTATTCTTGACCTAACGATTAAGTGTATTTGAGACTTGTCTCACTTCTTTCTAACACTCTATATTAAGTCAATTTCATAACTTAGCTTTTAGTTATTTCATTACTCACCTTAACTTGTTCACATTGTTTACTAGTCTTGTATCATTCTTTATGATAATTATTATCCTTATAAAATGCTATTACGTTCACAAGTTCGTGTGGATGGGGTATGTTGGGACTTGTCCCATTGATTGGCATACCCTATACTATGAGTTCATTGAGTTGAGATTGGTATGACTTCACATATTTTGGGAGATAATATTATTAAGCCAATTTGTTGGCATAATCAAACTATGATATTATCACAAGCCAATTCAATCATTCATGAATACATTATAGTAATCTAACATGTTAAACAAGCCAACTCTTAACCTTTGATTAACATATAAAACAATTCAACGAATACTCATAACAATCTCATATTCTCGAACATAAGTAGGCATTATAACATTCAACGTTCATGTAAATAACACCTTAAGTATGCGGATCTAACATGTATATTTCACTCGACATATAAATCACTAAAACATACACATAATGATCAGTTAACACCACATACAAATAACATGCATCGAGAATTCCACTATAGATACTACAAGAATTGGAAATCGGGCGAACTAGGGAGATGAACATGTGATTCATTGGGAACAACCCTAGTTTTGATATTCTTGAAGTTAAAACGTTTGAGAAGCCTCTTGGAGAAAGAATTTCAGGAGAGAAAACTCATACCTTATTTTAGAATTAAATCTACGAAGATCACCTTGCACTTTGCACAAAGACCTTGAAGAACTCTTGCTATCGTCTAGGGTTTGCTTCACGTTTTTCTCTTGTTTTAGTTGTAGCGTTTTAGAGTGAATAACGTGGAACTAACTCTTTAAGAACTGAATGTTAACTAATTCTACTTGGACTATATAACCTAATTAAGTCAGACCAATTAGCTAATTTCAAAAATGCCTCTCCTAGATTGACTAGGATTCGAAGAATCTTGTCTTAATCGAAATCTGGATTTTTCCTTAGTGGTTTTGGTTTTAGTCAATTAAATTAATTAATTAAGTTGCTAAATTAATTAATTAGATACCTAGGGTAATTACTAAAGTACCCCTAAGTTGTTAGGACCATAACCAACTCTTTGGACCATCCTAGGTTAGGTACTAGGTTGTCTCTTACTTATCTTAACCGAAATCTGAAATTGCTTAGTGATTTCGGTTTTGTCCATTTAAATTAAATAATTAAGTTGCTAAATTAATTAATTAAGTAACCTAGGGTAATTACTAAAGTACCCCTAAGTTGTTAGGATCATAATCAACCCTTTGGACCATCCTAGGTTAGGTACTAGGTTGTCTCTTAATTAGTTACACGATTTTGTGTCACCCGATTAGGTCTTAGATTGTCGGATCCCTTAGTTAGTTATTTTTGGTTGGTCCTAGGTTAGTTTGTTATTTAGTTCAGTTAGTTAAGGTCTAGGACTGGTTAGGGAGCTTGGCCCCACGTGGGTGGACCCGGACGCGCGCCTGCCCCCAACTACTCTAACCGAATCGGTTAGCTTGTCCCTTGGCTGGTTGCACATGTGTTGCGTGCACTTTCGTAACTAACTCTTATGGAAGGATCATTTGGAATGTTTACTTATTGTCCCAAGTGTCACGGACCTAGAGAATCTGCTAAGAACCGTGCGGCACTTGACAACTTGCTCACGAATCTTTCACGAGTCTTGCAAGCTCAAGTAAGCCTTTTTGCCTAAGATCGCTAAGAGAAATGCTAAAGAAAGACTTAGAGAGAGATTCTGGAGGAAGAAGTCTTTATTACTTCTTTGTTGGATTGTTGGATGGATGATTTACAAATGAAATGGCCCTCTATTTATACAACTCCCTAAGGGCCTAAGTGTAAATACAAATTACTCTACAAGTCTCTAATTATTTACACTTTAGTCCATGTTCTAGAGAATTCCACATTCTCTAGAACATGCCTCCAACGGCTAGAACCTTCTAGAGTTTTCTACACAACTCTAGAACGGTCCGCTCCTCCAAATGTCTCAAGCCTTCTAGAATTCTCCGCACAATTCTAGAACGGCTGCCGCGCATTCTAGAGAATTCTACGGAATTCTCTAGCCTTCTACGGGGCTCTAGAGCATTCTGACAAACCTCTAGACCCTTCTGGCCCTCATCCGGACACAAATCAGCTGGCAATGTGGCGGGACGTCTCACTCTCCCCCACCTATTGATGCGGCGACCGCGACGCATCCTTGCTCCTTCGGCATCCGAGTCTTGTCGTGCGATCTTCAATCCACGTACTCCGTCGATACCCTCAAGCAGCTCCCTCAGCTGTTGCCCGATCTTCCTTGGCCCGTCTCACAACCTTCCTCCTTTCTCGGAGGCAAGCGCCTCGGCGGCTTCTCCTGCATCACAACAGCGTTCCCTCGTGGAACTTGCTTCGTGCACAGCGGCATGGACTTCTCAGCACCATTACCTTCTCTCGAACTTGCAATGGCTGCTGCTGATTGCCTCCCTATCTCCTTATCGACCCTCTCGAGCTTCATGGCCGTCAGTCTGACCTGTCCCTCCGTCTGCGATGCCTTCACCATGGGAACCATATATGTTCCTCCTTTCTCCAAGACCACGAGTCTCTGGAGGAAAGGATCGATCACGGCATGGCACTGCCGAAAGAACTCTTGCCCAAGAATGATATCAAAGAGATCTACGGGAGCGACAATGAAGTTTGTCTTCCCCTGCCACTTGCCTAACGTGATGCTTACTCCCTGCGCCTCTCCACACGCGGGAGTCGGTGGTGCATTGACCGTCCTGAGTTGGGCGTTGCTTGGTCTACAACGCAACCCCAACCTTGTTGCTGCCGTCTTGGTCATTATATTGACCTCTGCACCTGTGTCGACCATCGCACGAGCATGTCTTCCATTGATCGTGATGTCGACGTACTGCGCGCCGCATGCCTTCAGCTTCGCATGCCTTGGTTCTGCATGCCTCTGCTCCTCTTGCCTCAGCTTCTCTTGCCTTGGCCTTGCATACTTCGGCGACTGCTGCGGTTGCCTGGTGATAGCTCCGCATAGCCCTATCAAACCCAACTGCTTGGTCTCCTCGACCTCACCTTGCTCATGTGCTTCCTTAGCCTTCCGCTCTCGCAGGATAGCACCAAGGTTCTTCAGTTCAGGGCATTCCTTATAGCCGTGCGGCCCACCGCAAATGTAGCAACCATCTCCCTTGGCAACCTGTGTCTTCCTCACCGTGTTGCCATGTCCTCCAGACTTCTTGCCGTCGGACCTATAGGTATCATGCCTCTGAGGCCGTTGCTCCTCGCATTGCCTCTTGGGTTGTGGCCGTTGCTCCTCGCATTCGCCACGATCTCCCCCACCATTATCATGACTACCTTTGTCGTCCCCTCCGGCACTATAAGGCTTCTCCTGCCTGAAGTCTGTCAACGCTTCGGCCTGCGTGATGGCGTGATCTATAGTCCCGACCTGTCTGCGTTCCAACTCCGTCCTGGCCCAAGTCTGCAGCCCATCCATGAAGTGGAACAACATATCCTCATCCGTGAGGCTGGGAATCTGAAGCGTAAGGGTGGTAAACTCCCGCACATACGCGCGTATACTACCCGTATGCTTCAACTCCCTAAACTTTTGCTTCGCCTCATAGATGACGTTGCTAGGGAAGAACGCCTTCCTAAACTCCTCGCGGAATTGCTCCCACGTATTGATGATACACGTTCCCCTCTTGATGTCGGACTCTTTACGCCTCCACCATAGCATGGCCATCTCCGTAAGATACAACACAGCGGTGTTGATCTTACCCTCGTCGCTCTTCACCCGACTACACTTGAAGTAATTTTCCAAGTGCCATAGGAAATTCTCCACCTCATTCGCGTCACGGACGCCTCTGAACATAGGTGGCTTGGGAGCCTCGACGCTGGCCTCCCTTTCCCGGTCGAACGACGGTGATCCGCCAACCCTTGCACCTTCCTTGAGTGTTGCTATCTCGGCCTTCATGGTCTCAATCGCGCTCAACGCCTCCATGAGCCGACACTCCAAGGAACTGATGACCTCCTTCATCTCACACTCCGCCCGCTGACGCCACTCCAACTCCTTACGGATGGCTTCGGTTTCCCCGAGGGTGAAGTCTTCAAGGGTCTTGAACTTGTCGTCTTCCACGTTCAAGCGCCGGCCTAAGATCTCTACGGCCTTCCTCGCCGTTTCCACCCTTACGACCCATTCTTCTCCGGCAGTGATGTCTATGGGCTCCTCACCCATTTCATCGTCACTGGCTCCGGCGGTCGAAGGTGGATGAGATGTTAGCGCCTCGCTTGGCTCTGGCAGCATCTCTTCAATTCCCTTCTGCTGTCTCTTCCCCTTTCGGCTCTTCTTACTAACATCCTGGCGGACGTTGGCAGTGCTAGCGACGTTCATGTCTCCTTCGGAGGCCATTTTCTTAGCCTGCTCTGATACCACTTTGTCACGGACCTAGAGAATCTGCTAAGAACCGTGCGGCACTTGACAACTTGCTCACGAATCTTTCACGAGTCTTGCAAGCTCAAGTAAGCCTTTTTGCCTAAGATCGCTAAGAGAAATGCTAAAGAAAGACTTAGAGAGAGATTCTGGAGGAAGAAGTCTTTATTACTTCTTTGTTGGATTGTTGGATGGATGATTTACAAATGAAATGGCCCTCTATTTATACAACTCCCTAAGGGCCTAAGTGTAAATACAAATTACTCTACAAGTCTCTAATTATTTACACTTTAGTCCATGTTCTAGAGAATTCCACATTCTCTAGAACATGCCTCCAACGGCTAGAACCTTCTAGAGTTTTCTACACAACTCTAGAACGGTCCGCTCCTCCAAATGTCTCAAGCCTTCTAGAATTCTCCGCACAATTCTAGAACGGCTGCCGCGCATTCTAGAGAATTCTACGGAATTCTCTAGCCTTCTACGGGGCTCTAGAGCATTCTGACAAACCTCTAGACCCTTCTGGCCCTCATCCGGACACAAATCAGCTGGCAATGTGGCGGGACGTCTCACAAGGATCCCCACTATGTCCTTGGGCACTGCTTAATCTACATGATCATTTTAAATGGTTATGTGCTATGGTACTAGGCTTGACACTTGGATGCCTAGTACCTAAAGTGTATATTGGGCATATATGAAGAATATAGGTATTTTAGCTTAGGGTCTTCATTGCAGGTACAATTTCTAAACAAGCTTGGATTATTTTATGCTTACTTGGGTATATATAGAAATTGGCTAACACCCCTTAGCCAATTTTCTATACTATGCCCGATATTTCTCAATATTGGGCATTGAGATGCCTATGTACCCCCAATACGCATTCTTAAAGACCTACGAGGCTCTTCACTATATATGTAATTTTCTGGAATGTTACATTTTTTCTCTCTTCTCA
Organism: Solanum lycopersicoides; assembly: GCA_022817965.1. Taxonomy (NCBI): domain Eukaryota; kingdom Viridiplantae; phylum Streptophyta; class Magnoliopsida; order Solanales; family Solanaceae; genus Solanum; species Solanum lycopersicoides. Next base: position 66,568,796 of record CM040623.1, on the reverse strand, counting down.
ATTTTCTTGTGTGCTTGTGGTGTGGTTGTTTAACGGCGTAGAAAATATCGGCAAGTGAGACCTTGAAATAAATTATCTGAAGACATGGAAGTTGAGAAGATCAACAACCTTTGTTCATTTACTATGAAGCTCTATTATTTTTCATGTGTTCACCGGTAAGCATTTCAATTTGAGCTTTCTTTCATGATTTCTAAAATATTTGTATTTTTTTTATCTTGCGTTTCCTAGAAATCCCCCTTTTGGCTTCATCCTGGACATGGACATTCTGATTTGTCACAAAATACTGTGCATATTGATTAATTCTATAGTTTATCGTTTTCTCTATGATGAAGCAGGGAGTTGCCAGTAGATGAACGAACAGAATGATGAAATAAATTACATTTTTTTATTTCTCTAAAGAATATGTTTTGTTGCAATTTGAGCTTTACTTCTACTTCCATTATTCTTTATCATTTTCTACTTTGTTACATCCTACTGTCATCTTCTATTTCTTTTTATATAATTTTTTTTATTCTTCCTATTCTCACTTTTGGTGGAGAAGGAGAAGAAGAGACTTTTAACTGGAGGTATTACATTTTTGGAGAGGAAAAGCAAATTGATAAAAATTGGAGGAGAGTGATACGAGTTTCAAGTTAGTGATGAAATTTTATTTGCCTTATCCAAATTGGAGGTAATTTTTCATTTTAATCATATATTTTTGGAGGTTTTTCTTCCTTTTTTTGGGTTTAATTAGTATTTTATTTTTCTGAGTTGTTCATGTTGTCTTTTACTTTTTAACATGTAATAAAAAAAAGTTAACATGTTCTCTATCACTATGAAATGGGTGCGGCAAAAAAAAAGAGAGAATGAAGTAAAACTCACCAGAAATCTTGTGAGCTTTTGGTGCTCTTCCTTTAACTGATTTTGCACATGCATGTACTAATTCACTGCTTTGTCTCAATTTCATAGGAATATATAGTATTAGGAAGAATTCAATGAGAATACAGAAAGGCTCTACAAGCAAAATGTTAAAGATTAGTACTACATGTTAGCCGATAGTCATTTTTGATGATTTTTTTGCCTCTTTCATTCTTCATAATTTTGTCCCGTTGATAAGTTCATGAACGATTAGACAACATGTTTCATTTTTGTGATTCATTATTTTTTGTCTTTTATATATTATCAGTTTATTATTTACCTAATTCTTCATCGATTAGAATCCGTTTGATTCATTTGCATTCTTGATTTAGTCAAGTTATATTCAATTAGTATGCATTTTTCAATGTTAGTGTATAAACATTGATATGTAACACAAATATTTTGCATGCTCACAAGTCACAGGAGAAAAATATGAACTCGAGATGATGTTGACTTCGCAGTTGAACATTAATTAGGTATCGATATTATTGAACTCTTGCTTCTTTTGATGAAGCAATATAGATTTTACATAAAGGACATCAAGAAGATGCAATTAGATCAATATTGAACATCTATGACAGTTTTTAATACAACTATTAATTGAGTTGCAGCTTCATGGTGCCACAAAGATAGGGGTGTAAATGTGCACTTTTAGGACAGAGCTTGTAATATTTGAGAGTTGGATATTTGTTAGAAATAAAAAGAATAAGTAAATGAAAGAAAAGAGGAGTAAGTGGAGAAAAAATTTATGGTGTTTGAGGCATATCATGTCATAGTCGTTGTATGAGGGTTTATTTTAAGAGGAAATACATAAAAAAATCTTGAACTTGGTCGAATAACTTACTTTAGTATTTAAATTACACTGGCGTTTATGTACCCCTTAACATCTTTGAAGTGACTTTTTTTCTGCCCTGAGACTATAATACCACTCTTACCGCTACATCATAGTCACGTAAGCGCCACATCATAACCATGTAGGCATCATGTCATTAATTTTATTTCTCTTTTACTTATTCACTATTTTTTCTTAATTACTTTTAAAAATTAATTATATCAGTTGATTAATTTATAAATGCATACTCCACCCCTCTCTTTCTTCTTCCTTGTTGTTCACCATTAATCCTACCTTCAATACTTTCTTTTCTTCTTTTTCACTATTCAACAAATTTTAACTTTAAATAAGAAAATTCACTATAATATTCACATTATCTTCTTCTAACCCTCCCAATGAATTTACCCACATGGAGAATGAATTTTTCTGAAAACCAATATTTTCTTGACAACTCAAATAAGAAATGAAGATTGCATAAGAAAGTTGATTAACAAAAATATTTATGAGAAATGTTTGAATGGAGAAATAAAAATGTATCACTCAAAATTAAAGAAAGTTTACATTTGTCAAATCGAAAATCAATAATATAGAGTGAGATCGACATCAATAAAATGACATCGGTATTGTAATTTACGAATTAATAAAAGACTAGTGAAATGAAAATAGTGAATAGAAGTGGGATGAAGATGGAGGAGGAAGTATTTCAATGGAGAAAAAATGTGTATTGAGAAAGACAACAAAATAAAAAGAAAAAATTAAAGAAATTAAAAAGGGGACCCACTAATTTCATTTACCTCTTATTAAGAAAATTTACATATTATAAAGATTCAATATGTAAAAAAAACTATCTAAATAATTTGTTATATATAGCCCAATAAAAAAAGGTCGTGCGTAGGGCTTTAAAATTTTAGCTTTTTTTCCTCTGTTTTCACTCACTTTCAGAAGAGTGCACTCAATCTCTCCGTCACATCCCTTAGGGGTGTTTTAATCACTTTTTCACTCACTTTCAAAAGAGTGCACTCTCTCTCTCTGCCACATAATCCCTCAGGGGTGTTTTAAATACTTCAAAGATGTTAATGGAGGTATTTAAATGCTCGTATAGTTTAAGTACTAAAGTAAGTTATCCGACCAAGTTCAATTTTTTAAAATATACTTTCCCTTATTTTAATAGATAAAATTCATTTTGTAGGTTCATATCTTTATAACTTTCTCATTTCTCTTCTCACTCCTCTAGCCCACCTTCTATTAAACCCCCTTCTATATAGAGTACTTTGTAAAATTTTAAATTTTACATATATTTCTTACGCAATAAAAATAATAATATCCTAACATTAGTAATTTATTATCGCTTTTGCGCATTATTTCTTCAATTTCTTCAATATAAAAATAGTAATATCGTAAAAATAATAATTGAATTTCTTTATTGTTTTGATAATTCATAATGTTCATTTGTTAAAAATCGAATAGAGATAAATATATTAATTTAGATTTAAAATCAAACAATTACGTAGTTTAAAAAAGTTAAATTAAGATTTGTGATCTTGACTTCATACAAAATCAATTGTATATATTTTAGGACAAAATTAAATAATTATTTAAAATTACTTGTAACTCGACAAAATTAAAATATAGTTATTTTTTTCATTTTTCTCTCTCTATTAATTTATTATTTATTATTCTCGAAATTCAAGCTATAAAATATTCTTTATTATATTAAGATGATAAGAATTATAACTAATAATATTTTAGGTTGAATTGCAACTTAGTGAGAATGTTTTATTTTTGAACAGATACTAAAAGTTGCAATTCTTATCATGTTAATATAATAATAAAAATTACATTTTTAAAATATCAATTAAATTTCACATAGCTTGAATTTCAAGAATAAAAATATATCATATAAATTGAGAGAATATGTATGTAGGCATTTATGGATGATTCTCAATTTTTGGATTACATGAAAATAGAAATAAAACTTATGTAATTATTTATGAAGATTACATATGGTCTTTTTGTCAAATTTTCTTGTTGGAGAATATTGAATACATTTAAATATTTACGAAATTAGAAAATTATGAAACTATTGAGAAGAGAAAAAAAATTAATTTTATACTCCTTTTGTATTAGTTATTTTACTTTTTTTTACAAATCCCAGTTATCCACTTGTCAAATTATAAAAGGAGACTCATACAACTTTTGTATGCCACCTCATACTTATCCCTCAAACACCATAAAAAATTTTCATAAGTGGAAGAAGGATGATAAAAGAAAAATTAAAAGATGGACCCACTATCGAAGTGTCAAACAACTAAATGATTCTCACACAACTATTGTTGGTTGTGCCTCTACCGTTTTAAAATATTTTGATTTTTTACGCTACAAATGTCATACTAGTTTTGAGATGTGTTTGCCCATCATCTTCATCATCAATATCCTCCGATCCCTCTTCAAACCTTCTAAGAGAATTCGTAAATTTTATCGTTTGAAGATGTACTCTTCTATTGTTATTTAGCACAATTTTATCGTTTGAAGTTGTTGCTCAAGTGAAATTTCTTGTCTTTGCTTGCTTTAGGTATGTAACCTCAAGTCAAGACCATATATGCTTAACCATTGAACATATAATAATGGTAAGGAACATTGACTCTTTTTAGAAAGAATCAGGGTGTAATAAAGAAACTTATAATTGCAAATCACGATGGTGATAAATTAGGTGACACATAAAATTATACTACATACATCTTTTATGGAGACATTCACTATGCGCATTAGTTAAAAACTAATTAAACTCATCAAGTAATTATACTCCAAATCTACTCACTAACAAGTGTAAGAGGATACATGGTTAAATTCAAAAAGTGGCACTTATAATGATTTGTGAATATTGCTGACTATTTTATTTAGCACAATTGTCTTAAAATGAGAAGTAGAAGAACAACAACAACATGCATATAAAAAAAATATCATAGTACACAAAGACACGTTCACATGTGAATCTAAACTAAAGCTTTATCAATGGAAAAACTGAAATATTTGTCTATAGCAAATTTTTCATTTGATTTTTGAAGATGTGATCAATGAGAACCTTATAACCTTTCTCCGTAGGATGGAAACTATCCCAGAACAAATATTTCGTATCATCTTCACATATTGCACTATATTTGTTGCATAGTGTGCTCACCTCTATCTTTCCTGTACCACAACACCCTTTATCGACTTCTTCAAAACCTATATATAATTAATTAATTAACCAGATCGCAAATAATTAAATTCAGAGTGTCGAGATATAAATTGAAAGAAGCATATATATATATAGTATACATACCGTATTTTGTACTGTTGACAATGAAATCAGTAACAAGATTATAGATATCGATGAAAACCAACTTGGACTGAGGCAATGATTTTGATAATAAACCAAATGCAACTGCGAATTTCGTGTTGGCCAATTGTGCATCTTGATTGTATTCGTCGACACAAACTCTAGATATTATTCCACCTAGTAGTGTTCTTTGAAAGGGCACACACCCTAATGGAGGAAGCCCCATAACCCCAATTCTTCTTGCACCCAACTTATACAATTCCTTACAAAAATAAAAAAATTAAAATCATGTGATTTTGGAGAATCAAAACATAAAATTAATTAGTTATAATTTCTGTATAGTTATTAGGTATACGTACTTGTACGAAGTTTGAAGCCCATGACACTATATGATGGATATATGAGTTAATATCGTATTGATGCTTGCGAAATCCGGTGACATAGTAGTTGTTGAGAAAGTCATTACTACCAGCAACCACCATATAAAAACTGCTGTTTAAAATATGTGTGGCTTCTTGTTTCCCAACTAAGATCTTTAGCTTCTCAATGTATTCTTGGAAGAGAATTAATTGATCTGATAGATGCAGGATTGACTGATAAAACATAATCAAGAACATAAAACAAAGGATTAGTGTTTGATTGTTTGGACAGAAATTATAAGGTGTTGGGTATAATGAATAATTATATTCAAGAAACTTATTTTCTCTAGTGTTTGGTTAAGTGAAAATGTTCTCATTTGCAATGTATGCGATCGATAACTAAGGACTGTATCCGACAACAATGAGAAATTGGAAATTTCTGTAATTGGGATAACTTGTTTTATGTGATCAACAACAACACAAATATGAATAAAGATTGCTTGGTTTTAGGTCTCAAAATGAGTAAGAACTTACGAGGGCGGAACCTGTTAGAGGATCATATCCGCAACCTCCAGATGCAAAACTTACACCAGTTTTGAGATCTTCAGCCATTAGATTTGGATCCAAATAAACTGGAATAAGCCCTTTGATCCCCAGTTCTTCAGCTGAAATGCACAACATGTATAGCCATGTAAAACCACGAGGTAGTTGTAAGGTCTGCTACCCTTCTCAGACCCTACTTTATGAAATTTCACTGAGTATGTTGTTGTAGTACATATATACATTTCAATAAATATGGTAACTAGTTATAATAGTCTAAATTACACCCAAGACAACTTTTAGTATGTAACTTATGGTGCACACGTGAACCCATAATATCTCTACAAAACAAGATATGTAAATATGTTACGTACATATTTCTTAGAATTGATCTAATATTACCTGTTCGAGTTCCTACTACAAAAAGGTTAAGTGGTACACTTGATTGAAAGATGAGTTATTTACTAAGAAGAACAAAGATCAATTTTACTTCATGTATTTTTTTTCTCTTTTCTTTAAATAGTGCACTTATATTTTAAATATCCTCAATTCAAATTAATCGATGTATATAAGTTATTAAATAGTATATAGGTGATGGATACCTATCAAGTCCGGTGGCGTCTTGGCATTACTAAACCTTCCAGTTGGTATGCCGTCCCTTAAGTCCTTTCCATAAGGTGGAAAGTTACACTTGACTGTTGTGGCTATGTAGTTATTATTTCCTTGATCAACAATTGAGTCTCCGAATGCATAAACCGCGGGTACAACCACCTTTTCCGGCAGCTTCACCTTGGCTTCACTCATCCAGACACTAAACAACAACACATGACAAACAACAACATACAACATGGTATAGGAGTTGGTTTAATTTGTTGAAATGATCAAGAGAATGTCCAATATAGGCCCTTATATATAGACTTGCAAAAAAGCTAGGGTTTTGGAGAATAGTTGTATTTATTGTTAGGTGAGTAGTTAATGAGGTCTACGTACTAATTGTGGCTCAATTATTATAATAGCGAGTTAGAGTAAGTTAATGATCAGGAGTGGTGGAGACAAGTAAAGTTGTTAGCGTTGACTTCTTTATATTTTGAATTTGTGAAATTTCTGGCTCTGCTGCTACTACTACTGTTACTACTATATATTTGATGAGTATGTGATAAGAGTTCTAGCTAGATTTTGTTAGATCAAGGATGAATATGAGATAGGTGAAACGTGTGCAAAAAATATATTACTTCATCTGTGTTTGTTAAGATATGTCTTGGATCTGACTCACACCCCCAAAAAATTAGTTTTAAAGGAGGAGGATTTTCCAAGTCTTATAAGGAGTCGATCGGCCGTCTCATTTTGATGAGATTTTTGTCATTTTAAAACCGTATTGCTGTGTAATTAATTCACATATCACTCAATTAAACTGATAATGATGCTTACTGTTATGCCAAGCTAAATTGTTGTAGAGTAATGGAATGAGGTAGTACTATTAGCTAAGAATTCTAAAAGTATTACTTTAATTTGATTCTAATTATGGGCACTAGCTAGTAGCTAGTCCATATGGAGGATTTGCACCACAATAAAGAAAAAAAGGTCTTGCTAAAGTCCCCCCCCCCCCCCTCTGGTGCCAATTAAACTACATGCTCCCTCCGCCCAATTTAATTTTAATTGTCATAGTTTTTATTTTTAGAATTAAACTATTTTTTTCGTTTCAGAAATAATCTTCCTATTTTCTTTTTAGTTTGTTTAAAAACGAATGATTCCTTTCCTTTTTTGGCAACACTTTAAATTTAACTTTTCACGTGGCATGTTTAAGACTACAAGATTAAAGGACATTTTGGTACATTTGACATAACTTTTATTTAGAACCACAAGATTAAAAAATCTTCTTTCTTTTCTTAAACTCCGCTTTAAGTCAAATTAGGTCATCCTTTTTGAAACGGAGGGAGTATAAGAACTTTGACTAACATTTTAAGATGTATTTTTTCATCATATTGATATGCAAAAAATTGGATTTTATAGTACTTTTCATATAATTTTTGAATATATAAATTTTTTGTTTAAAATGTCAAATTAATGTAATCTAATTTAACTTTGAAAATCAATCAAATTAATTTTCAAAAAATGTAACATGACAAATAAAAGTGAACAGATGAAATATATTAGAGCCTTTTCATACCAAGACTACAATTAGCCAAAGTCGTCCATATAATTATGATACCAATTAGACTACAATTTGATATGGGCCGCATAATTAAGGTTATTAATTGAGAAGAATAAGAAGAGGACGGCCTACCTTTGTTGTGAGAAATATATTGTAATTAAATAACAAATCAAGTGACTGAAAGCAGGGAGCTACTGTGGTTCGGGTGAACTCATTAACTTTTACGTAGATTTTATATATGTATTGAAAAATCATGTATAATATATTTAAATTTTGCGTACGAATCCACATCACACTAAGGTGGATGGCGCAGTGGTAAGCGCGCAACTTTGATTGTTTGAATGGGGGTTTGAGCCCCAGCTATTCAATTTTCCGGATTTTTTTATTTTGGAAAAAAAAATGTATTTTGTGATTATCTTTTACTCTCCTTTAATTTAATTTTTCTCTATATATTTTTATAAATTCTTTTTTAAACAATAAAACAGAAAATTGATAATTGAAAATAATAAAAAGACAGTGTCATACTCTAAAATAATACCTAACAATTAATCTCAAAGATAATAACAAATAATCAATCTATAGTGTCATACTCTAAAACAATAGTTCACTATATTGATTTCTTTTGAATCATTCAATAAAATGTTAAATTCAAAATTTAATTTCTTTTTAAAAGTTAGGGTTCTAATTTTTACTATACTTCATTGTTGCTGCTTGTTGTCAAAGTGCAGACCTCTGCCCCAATAAGTACTCCCTCCGTTTCAAAAAGAATATCCCTAATTTTTTTTTAGTTTGTTTCAAAAAAATGTCTCCTTTTCTTTTTTGGCAACACTTTAACTTTAACTTTCCACGTGGCATGTTTAAGACCACAAGATTAAAGGGCATTTTGGTACATTTGACATAACTTTAATTTAGAACTACAATATTAAAAAGTCTTCTTTCTTTTCTTAAACTCCGTTCCAAGTCAAACTAGGTCATCCTTTTTGAAACGGAGGGAGTACTATTTACTCTTTAGTTCCTCCTCGACTCTCACTTTTCTATTTTTTTTTAATTTGTCTTTACATTGTATAACAATATTCAAAGATCTTATTTTTAATCTTTAATTTTAAAATTGTTCCACATATTAATAATTTTGATTATATTAATTAAGTTATTGTTTGCTTCTTGGAATTTCAACTTTCAAGGCAAGAATGACTCAAGGGTGAAGCAAGTAAAACCTTCCCTTTAGGTCCCAAAAACATTAATAGTGAATTTAATAACTTTAATTTCAAGATCCCAAAAATATTTATGGTGAATTTAATAATTTTAATTTTACTTAAAGTAATATTGAGACTATAGAAAAAAATTTCAAAAATTTAGACTAAAATATATTTCCTTCGTTTCAAAAAGAATGACCATATTTCCTTTTTAGTCTGTTTCAAAAAGAATGACCCCTTTCCTTTTTTAGCAACACTTTAACTTTAACTTTTCACGTGACATGTTTAAGACCACAAGATTAAAGGATATTTTGGTACATTTGACATTACTTTAAATTAGAACCACAAGATTAAAAAATCTTCTTTCTTTTCTTAAACTCCGTTCCAAGTCAAACTAGGCCAATCTTTTTGAAACGGAGGAAGTAACAATTATCTACCTTTTACCAAATAATATTTTAGAATTTAAAATAAATAACTCAAAATCTTCGTATTAATAAATGAAGTATTTGAAAGTGTACCAAATGATGCATCATTTTTATATTCAAAACATAACAACTTGTCGAGTGGAATTTTAATATATATTTGATTGTAACTTTAACGATTGTTATGTAAGACGAATATATTATTCTATTTTAAAATTTAGAACCCATAAATATTAAATTCTGACTCCGTCTCTGACTGAAAGTACCATTGTATAAAAAAGTTAGGCAAAGTTGCACAAACTTAATTCCTTCTCAAGAAAAAAATGAAGTAAAAGAAGTATCGACTGTGTAGGTAATACGTGCTGGGATGGGTCTTGAGGTGTACTACTTGTGCAGTGAGTAATTTATTCGTATATTTCGCTTTCAAATATATAAATAGATAAGTATATGTAAATTTTGTATATGTATATTTAGAATTTTGTAGAACTCTATTTGTATAGTTTGCTTGCCTATATACAAACAAGGTAGTTTATTATAATTTGTTTTTCATAAATCGCATACATATAGCTAAAATAAGCATATTAGAAATTCTGAATTTATATAATTGGAAATTAAATTATACAAATTCTGAATTTATATAATTAGGAACCAAATTATACAAAGTTTTAATTTATACAATTAAAAAAAGGGCAACTTTCACATATAACAAATAAAAAATTCATATTTGTATGTTATAGTAAAGTTTGCATAATTGCGCTCCATAGCAAACATATAACTGTATAATTCGCTATACATATACAATTGTATGATTCTCTGGCCTAAATTGTATAATTCGCTGGCATCACCATACATATACAATTGTATAATTCACTGACCTAAATTGTATAATTCGCTGCAATTGTATAATTCGCTGGCAAATTTTGGCAAACGTTTGCTATGGAGCACAATTAAATCAAACCCTAGCTACTCCATTTATTTTAGGTTATTAGTTTGTTATTATATACAATTATCCCTTAAAAAATTGAATTGCAAAATTTCGCAAAATCTCACAAAATCATACACGAATTAAAAAAAAAATGAAACTATAACTATATTATATTATATATTTTAAATATTTGTCATTTCACGTAATTTTTCTTGATTTATTTATAATTTTCTTATATCGGCCATCAAGATAATAGAGGGTATACACAATAGTGTCTTGTATATTTGGCTAAGTATAATTATTTTTTTTGCCAACCGATCAAGTATATAACAACCCTTTTTATAATCCTTTTACTTTTAGGAGTTATTAATTCTGAATTACTTTGTTTTTAAAAGGTAACATATTATATATTTAAAAACAATTTAATTTTAAAATTTTCAATTGACCTTAGTGCCATGCATCCTTTTATAACCACAAAATATTATCCACATTTAAAATATTAAGTTAAATTTTGTCATATAAAATTTACATTTTAGAAAGGAGTAGAGTAATAGCGACCAAGAAAAAGCTCTTTGCGAGTGATAAGACTGCATTCCCTCCGATCCGTTTTATGTTAAATGATTTTTTTTAATTATTATTATTATTGTTTTTGTTCGGCCAAGAAATTTCACTAAATAGATATTTTTTAATAAACAATAAGTCAATAAAAATATTTTTTAGTTTTTAGAGGTGATTATATTTCTCGTATTGACTAGAGTACTAGTTTTTGACCGAGTAAGTCATTGAGTGTGTAATGAATGTCATTAATATAAATTATAGTGCAGTAATGTAATTATTTTATTCTTAATTAGATGTTTTAAATTCGAATATATAATATTAAATTTTTTTATTAAGAACATTAATCCTATAGTACATAATTTAAATTTAATCTAAATTTAATATAAACTCTAAATATGAAGCAACTTTTTAAAATAAATATAATGAAGATCCTTCTTAGTGGCCTTTTAGAGTATGGACTATCTACCAAATTAAAGTCGTTTTCTTGATTAGGCAAATCTTGACAATATGAAAAAGTTTCGTACTATTAGTATGCAATTGGAAGCTGTCAAATTAATGATGGACATATCATTCAATTAAACCAATATTAATGTTCACCGACTTACTTTTGATAGGACAACTGTTCTAGTGATTGCATTCCATCTGTCTGGTGATCGAGTTGTTTTCATTTTGCGTCTCGTTGAAGAATATTTTGAAAAACTTTATCTAAATTTTATTACTTTAAAAGTTAATTATTTAAAATATTTTTTAATTTGTAATATTATGAATTTTATTAAATTTTGATATGTTAAAGATATGTTTGAACACGGCTAAACATATATATCAGGGGATACATAAGGTTAAAATCAGTATAATTTATTCCAAATTCATTGTATACAAATGAATTTGTATATATCTAAGATACATAATAAATATCACCCGTCTCCCTCGCCTCATTCCCATCTCGCTTGCAACTTTCCAGTCTCCTGTGTATCTAGTCTGGTATTTCCAAACACTGAATCACATTAGATACACACAAATGCATGTATTCAATATGTATCTAGTGTGATTCACATGTATCTGAGATGCATAATAAATCTTGCTCGCCTACTTCTCCATTTCGCTCTTCACTCTCTCTATTTTAGTGTATTTGGTAGAAAAAATACATGTTCTAAGAGTCCATTTGAATTGACTTAAAAGTTGATCAAATTTACATTTAAGTCAGTTTTTTACTTCTCAAAGTGTTTGACAAATATAAAAAATTACTTAAATAAGTCAAAAATGACTTGAAATAAATTACGAAATGTTTGACAAGGTAAAAAATAACGTAAAATAAGTCAAAAAAGGACTTAAAATAAGTCAGAAACCAAAAATAAGTCTCCCCTACTTTTTATTTTTAACGTAAAAAACTACTTTTTTAAAGCAAATTCAAACAGACTCTAAATGTGTCTTCCTCAAGATACAGTAGAAAACTCTTAATTAATGGTAAGATATGTAATTTTTTAAAAGTATGGAGAATAATATACTATATTCCCTTTGTCCAACAATAGTTATCCACTGTACTATTTGAGATGTCCATCAATACTTGCCTACTTTATGAAATCAATGGATAATTTTACAGTTAGTTCATAATTTATCCTTATCATTAATTATATTCACTTTCGTACTACATATTTTAAGACATTGTTTTTATATATATTCAAATTTTAAAGAGTAATATAATAAAATTATACTTTTATTTATAATTTCTTAAAATATATATAGAATCAATAGTAGATAATTATTATTGAACAAAAAAAATATATAATAGTAACGTATATGTCTAATTAAGTAATTTTCACTTTCCGTTCCGTTCTGAACCTCTAAAATAGGATTAGAATTGTTTTTGAATATTGATATTTATATATAATCTCCCCTGCTATTAATTAGTAATTCTTTTATCCAAGAATAAATTTTTAGTAACAGAAGCACAAAATAATTGGTAGTGTTATTATATCCAAGTTCCAACTATGAGTCTCCGTCAAAGCACAAAATAATCTCTCTTTTTCTTCCTTTGTTTTGTCCATTTCTTTTCTCTCTATTGCTATGGGGTCTCTTTATAACGAGTGCAGTGCTAATGAGGTGCAAGTAGAAATTATAAACATAGAGGAGGAAATGGATTAAAAAAAATGTTCAAATTAGACAATTGTGAAAACTTTTTTTTAAAAAGAAAATGTATACTTTAAATTATTTATTGAATAGTTAAGTTAATAACATAAAATATATTATTTTAAAAAAAAGTTATATACTAAATAATTCTGCATTAACACTAGCATTGCACGCTAACACTGACATTGCACAGTATCAATTTACCTCCTTGTACTGTTTGAAAGAAATAAAACCAATAAAATTGACGTCATGCAAAAAAAAAAATTTATCAAATTGAACTACTTATTGTCAATACAAACAAGCAATAATTATCTCTTAACTTAAATGTTAAGTATAACATAAATTAACACATACTTTTATAACACTCTTGAACACACATAAATAATTCTGCATTCACACTGACACTGCACACTATCAATTCATCTCCTCGTATTGTTTCAAAGATATAAAACCAAAAAAAACGAACGTCATGCTAGAAGCGAACCACCTAATTGAACTACTTATTCTCAACACAAACAAATTGTAATTATTTTTAACTTGTGTTAACTATGAAACAAAATTAACACATTCATTTATAACTCTTGAACCTTCATTGATGCCACATGTTTATGCATGCAGAAGCTTCAACCTCTATCTAGCAAAACACCAAAAAATAAAAAGTTAACTTTCACATTATAAAGTTTATTCAAGTACAAAAAAAAATGTGATCGGTAATTTTTCAGAAACTTTTTGGTTGTTTCTTATCGTGGGGTTACAAGTTACGATACTATATGCTTGTTTTCTTTTCAGCAATTGATTAATGACCTTTTATTCTTGTTTGAGGATAAAAAAGTATTTTCCTTTGGAAAATCTAATATATATAACATTTTAACAAAAATTATATACACTGAAGGTTTATTGCTTAATTATTTAAAAAAATATATGATTTGAAAAAAAATTATATTTATGTGATTAACTTTACTACTTAGCAATTTAAAAGAATGAAAACACAAGGAAAAAAAGTCTATTAACTTAAATCAAAAGCATGTAATTAAAAACGGATAAAGTTACTAGCTAATTCCATATTAATCCTATCAAAGAAATAGAAGTTAAGTTCTATCTTGAGGCTTCTTGGGAATGAAAATGCAACGACCTAAGAGAAAGAAAATAGCTAGGGAGATTTGTCTATTTCACTGTGAAAAAATATAATCATATAATCAATTTTCCAATCGGTCACAATTAAAACTTCATTGTTTACAACACAGATAAATAATTTTACAGTAAATTATGTGTTTAGTCATGCATGCAAGTATATAATCCAAAAATACTAAAGTTGCTTCTCTCACAATATATAACTTACTTCATCACTTCATCAAAGCACAAAATAATCTTCTTTTTATCTTCCTTTACTATGGTTTCTCCATTTTTTCTTCTTCTCTTCTCTCTATTGTTATGGGGTCTCTTTGTAATGAGGGCGGTGCTAAAGAGGTGCGAGTAGAAATTATTACCATTGAGGAAGAAATGAATTATTTACAACACACATAAATAATTTTACATTAACACAAATATTGCACATTAACATTGATATTGCACATGGACACTGATATTGCACATTATCAATATATCACTCACTTCATCACTCTATCAAAGCACAAAATAATTTTCTCTTTATCTTCCTTTACTTTGCTTTCTCCATTTTTTCTTCTTCTCTTCTCTCTATTGTTATGGGATCTCTTTATAACGAGGGCACTGCTAAAGAGGTGCAAGTAGAAATTATTAACATTGAGGAAGAAATTGATCTTTACAACACATATAAATAATTCTACATTAACACAGACATGCACATTGACTGATATTGCACATATCAATTTATCTCTTTGTACTGTTTGAGAAAAAAAAAAAAACTTCATGTCAAAAAGGAACCATCAAATTGAACTAATTATTCTCAATACAAACAAACTGTAATTATCTCTAACTTAGATGTTAAGTAAAAATAAAATTAAGACATATTTCTATAACTCTTGAATGCACATAAATAATTCTACAACAAAACATATAAATAATTTTACAGTGACACTAGCATCTCACAAAATTAATTTATCTCCTCGTATTATTTCATAGATAAAAATCAAAAAAACTGGTGTCATTCTAAAAGATAACGACCAAACAAAATTACGTATTCTCAATACAAACTGTAGGAAAAAAATATTTCATTTCAAAAGATTATTTTATTAAGTGTATTTACAAAGCCAAATTATTAAAATGTTTTGGAATTATTATTACTTGGTGAAATGATAATTAAATTTATTAGACAAGAATTCATTTCATCTCTTACTCCTTTACTTTCATTTGACACTTGTCCAAATATTGCCACTTATCTCATATGGCAACTCTGCATGAAAATAAATAGACAAGTGTCTAGGACACTTGTCTTGTGATGAGGTGTAGACCTTGGCCTATAAATAGACATACATTTGCTCTTATGAAAGAATGAGGAAAAACAAAAAATTAATTGTCATCTCTTTAATTATAACAATTTCAAAATAATTTAATTATTTGACTTTATAAATATATTTAATAAAATAATCTTTTGAAATAAAATATTTTTCTTACACAAACTAACTATAATTATCTCACTTAAATGTTAAGTATAAACAAAGTTAAAACATATTTTTAATTATTCTTGAACCTTCATTGATGTCACGTGTTTGTACATGTAGACAACTTCATTCTAACTAGCAAAACACCATAAATAAAAAGCAAACTTTTACATTATAAAGTTTATCTAAGTGCAAAAAATGTGATCGATTTTTTTGGAGATTTCTTGGTCTTTTCTTATCTTGGTATTTTGAAATACAATACTATAGGCTTGTTTTCTTTCTAGCAACTGACTAATGACTTTTTTATCGTTATTTGAGGAAAAAATTAATTTTTCTCATAAATTATTAAATTATCTAATATATTTAAGATTTAAATTATATATACTAATAATTGTAAATTTAATTATATACACTATATTACTGCTTGAAGTAGTACTATTCTTTAGACAACTCTACATTAAATTTAATGCACAATACTTGATTCTTGTAACAGCTACATATAACCACATATTTAATATAGTGGGAGAAAAAACCACAATGTTAACAGTTTGGATTATGTGCTAAGTCATGCATGCTAGCATATAATCCAAAAACACTAAACTCTGATATTGCACATTAACACTAACATTGCACATTATCAATTTATCTCATTTTGTTGTTTGAAAAAATTAAATCAAAAAAATTAACGTCTTGCCAAAAAAGAACCATCAGATTGAATTACTTATTCTAAATACAATACAAACTAATTGTAATTATCTATAACTTAAATGTTAAGTACAAAATAAAATTAAAACATATTTTAATTATACTTGAACCTTCATTGATGCCACATGTTTATGCAGGCAGGCAACTTCAGCCTCTAACTAGCAAAACATCAAAATCAAAAGGCAAACTTTCACATTGTAAAGTTCATCCAAGTGCAAAAACTGTGATTATTTTTGGAGATTTCTTGGCCTTTTCTTATCTTGGTGTTACAAAATACAATACTATAGGCTTGTTTTCTTTCTAGCAACTGATTAATGACCTTTTTATCGATATTTGAGGAAAAAAATTAATTTTTTTCAAAAAATTATTAAATCATCTAATATATTTAAAATTTAAATTATATAAACTAATAATTGTAAATTTAATTATCTACACTACGCTACTGTTTAGAATTAGTACTACTCTGTAGACAACTCTCCATTAAATTTAATGCACAATGCTTGATTCTTGTAACAGTTACATACAATCACATTTTTAATATAGTGGGAGAAAAAATCACCTTGCTAATAGTGTGCATTATGTGCTAAGTCATGCATGCTAGCATATAATCCAAAAACACAAAATCAGACATTTCACAAACATTGTACATCAACACTAACATTGCATATTATCAATTCATCTCTTTTTGCTGTTTGAAAAAAATAAATCAAAAAAATTAATATCATGCCAAAAAAATTTATCAAATTGAATTACTTATTTAGGAAAGCAGGTCAAAGCCTACCAAGGCGTCATGGCAGTTCGACAAAGATAGAAAGAGTCTCCGTCCTGAACACAGAAGGAAGGCGGGTTCATTACAATACAAATTAACTCTATATATCTATAACTTAAATGTTAAATACAAACATAATTAATATATATTTTAATTATTCTTGAACCTTTTTTGATGCCACATCCTTATGCATGTAGGCAACTTCAACCTCACTGACAAAACGCAAAAATCAAAAAGCAAACATTCACATTGTAAAGTTTATCCAAGTGCAAAAAATGTGATCGATTTTTTTTTATAGATTTCTTGGCATTTTCTTATCTTGGTGTTACAAGATACAATATTATAGGCTTGTTTTCTTTCTAGCAACTGATTAATGATCTTTTTATCGTTGTTTGAGGGAAAAAATGATTTTCTTAAAAAAATTTATTAAATTATCTAATATATTTAAGATTTAAATTACATATACTAATAATTGTAAATTTAATTATCTACACTATGTTATTGTTTAGAAATAGTACTATTTTTTAGACAACCTTCAATTAAATTTAATGCACAATACTTGGTTCTTGTAACTATACGGAATTTTAATGATTGTAAAAATATAAATAATTTAAGCATTCAGAAATCCTATCAATTAATTCAGGATCGTAGAACTATATGATTTTCACATAAATCATGATAATTCAGTCAAGAATTCATACATGAATCAACCATAGTGATTTTCAAGAATATTGACTTGAATTCAAAGAAAGTTTTTTTCTTTTCGTTCTTCATAAGTTGTTTCTCTCTTGCCTTATACTTTATGAATAATTTTGATGGATAAGACTATAACTTTATGACAGAGAGAGGACCCTTTAAATAGAGTGTTTTTAACATCATTCCCACATTTCTATCATGGTGAGTAGTGGAGATAATGGATAGTTGGAAGAGGTAATGGGTAAAAGTGAAAGACTTAATAGGTAGTTGGACTAACTTTCCCATTTTCCAACTTCCCCACTTCTCCACACAAATATAAGTAACTTCACCACTTATCCAATTAGAATTAGAATTTAATTAGTAATTAAATATCAAACCAAAATAATATTAATGTGAGTGGGTCATAAAACTAACTATAACAACTACATATAATCACATTTTTAATATAGTGGGAGAAAAACCATCATGTTAATAGTCTGGATTATGTGCTAACTCATGCATACTAGCATATAATCCAAAAACACTAAACTCAGACATTGCACAAACATTGCACATTAACACTAACATTGCATTATCAATTTATCTCTTTTTTCTATTTGATATAAATCACAGAAATTGACGACATGACAAAAAAGAACCATCAAATTGAATTACTTATTCTCAATACGATACAAACTAACTGTAATTATCTATAACTTAAATGTTAAGTACAAAACAAAATTAAAACGTATTTTAATTATTCTTGAACCTTCATTGATGCCACATGTTTATGCATGCAGGCAACTTCAACCTCTAACTAGCAAAACACCAAAATTAAAAAGCAAACTTTAACATTGTAAAGTTCATTCAAATACAAAAAATGTGGTCGATTTTTTTTGGAAATTTCTTGGTCTTTTATTATCTTGGTGTTACAAAATACAATATTATAGACCTGTTTTCTTTCTAGCAACTGATTAATGACATTTTTATCATTGTTTGAGGAAAAAATTGATTTTCTTCAAAAAATTATTAAACCATCTAATATATTTAAGATTTAAATTATATATACTAATATTGTAAATTTAATTATCTACACTATGTTACTGTTTTAAAGTAGTACTATTTTGTAGACAATTCTCCATTAAGTTTAATGCACAATGCTAATGCTTGTTTCTTATAAAAGTTACATATACTCACATTTTTAATATAATGAGAGAAAAAACCACCTTGCTAATAGTGTGCATTATGTGTTAAGTCATGCATGCTAGCATATAATTCAAAAATACTAAACTCAGACATTGCACTAACATTGCACATAATCAACTTATCTTTTTTTGCTGTTTGAAAAGAATAAATCAAAAAAATTAACGTCATGCCAAAAAAGAACCATAAAACTGAATTACTTATTCTTATTACAGTACAAATAAACGATAATTATCTATAACTTAAATGTAAAGTACAAAACAAAATTAATACATATTTTAATTATTCTTGAACCTTTATTGATGCCACATGTTTATACATGGAGGCAACTTCAACCTCTAACTAGCAAAACACCAAAACTAAAAAGCAAACATTCTTGTTTTTTCTGATTTCACACCTCAAACACATGTAGGTCCCATAATCAAAATATATAGTAAAGCAACCATTAGTTAATATTCTATCTCCTTCCATTTTAATTGTTATATCGTTTTTTTTAAATACAATTTGATTAGTTTTTAAAATTAAGTTAAATTATATTAATTTTAAACAAAAAAATTAAATATCGTAAAATTATAAAAAATACTATAAATTATATTAATTTTTTTCATATGAACATACTGAAAAAATACATTATAAAATACTCTCTCTGTCCCTATTTACTTGTCCATATTTTCTTTTATGTCTGTCCCTATTTACTTGTCTATTTTAACAAAATCAGAAAGGACAATATTTTTTTTTCCTAATATGCCCTTATTTAATTCTTGAAAATTTCTAGTACTACTAAATTGTAATGCATGCTTTTTTGAACCAGAAAATACATTTATTATATTTGGGGAGTTGCATAATCTTTTAAGTTAAAAGGTAAAATTATAACTAACCTATAATAATCATTGATGCTTTAATATGTGTGTCACTTCTAAAGTGGACAACTAAATAGGTATAGAGAGAATATTAATTAAAGTTTTTATAATTTAATTCTAAAAAAGATGGACGGAGTAAGTACTATGGTTTATTGGGAGAACAATACGGTTAAATTTGAGGATAGTTTGAGTCACTATCTCTGATTTTGTTTAGAGTATGTGTGAAATTCATTTTTGACCTCTTAAAACCTTTTCTTACTAATATCGTTGTATCCTTCATCATATTTATCGAGAAAAGGGTCAAATGCCCCTTCAAGCTTTAGCCATATTTTTAACTACACAATTAATTTTTGCGGGATTTCTATTACCCCCTGAATCTTTTTTTTATATATTAGTTTACCCTCAGACGCTGAAGTGGTCACGTGCGCGTAAGAACGTGATAAAATATTCATGAAGAGTCCAAATAAGCCTCCAAACAATAACTTTACTCTTTATTTAACCATACATTTATTTTTTTACCCTTTTCCCAATTTATTTATCTCCATCTTGAACAAAAGCTTTCTTCTTTATTCTTCATCCACCATTTTCTCTTATTAACTATCACCATTTTCTCTTATGAACAAACGTTTTTCTCATATTTCAAACGTTTAAAGCTTTCAAGATTGTTGGTATTGTGTTTTCTTGTTCAGATTTTTAGTTATCCATTTTGTAAAATTACCTAAAGTAAATAAATATGTGATTTGTATTTATTGTATATAACTATTATTTAAAAGGATTACAATTCGTGGATATAGTTGGAATTTTAAAACAAATTTCTTTGTCCTCTCTTTGCACTCTCCGTTGTCTCTCTCCTCTATCTGCTCTCGCCTCATCCTAACAATCAATGCTACAAATAATAACACGAACACGCATGGTTACACATAAAAATACTACAAGAAGTAACAGATGTATACAATTACAATATATTTATTATTGGCTATAACAATGTTTTGTATTCGTTGATACAATTGTATTCGTCGATATAAATTCTATATGCTAATATATTTGATATAGTTGATTTGCATCAATGAATTGAATAAAATTATATCAATTATATTTGTGATAAAATTATTGATCAAATATACAATTGTTGATTAGATAAACAATCATCGATCAGATACACAAATAAGTTGTATCTTGTTTTCTCCTCTCTCTTCTCTCTTACCCAGATTTTGCTCGCTTCTCTCCTCCTCTTTCAATTTGTCTTGCTATTGTCCTCCTTCTAGTAGCTAGTTTTTTTTTATACAAATTAATTGAATTAATTATATTTATGATACAGTTATCGATTAGATATATATAGAAATTAAGTGGATCTCTCTCCTCCAGTTCCCAGATAACTCACTTGTCTCTCTGCTCCATCTCTCAATCTCGATTGTCTCTCTCCTCCTTTTAACATATCTATATAAACATAATCAAGTAAAATATAGCTAAGGAGCCTGATTTTGGTGTTTTAATAATTTCTTGTATTACAAAAGTTGTCTCTATTAACTTTTTGCACTTTTGACTTCCACTTTTGATATTGTTCTTCACTAAAATATGTTGCCTTTATTTTTATAAAATTTTTTATTAGTTGATAGTATTTTGTACTTCTAAAGGTCCAGTCATTTTTGTTCTTTAATTCAAGTTATTAGCTTTTTTATGAAAAATCCATTTTGTTATCAATTGTTAATTTGTTGTGATCTACATTTTTACAGTAATGGTGAAGTGCTAAAAAAATATATCAAGAAATGAATTTTTGCGTGAAAAATTCCTTGCTCAAAAAAATAAAAACGACAATCTATCTCTAATAAAAATTTCCTCGTCTTTTTTTGAACTAACAATTTAAAATTACAAACTCATTTCATGTACACCTAGGATGTGCCTCCTACAACCTCTACATTATATTTACCGTCAACTCTCCAATTCTTCATTGACTTTACCAACTCAATAAAGTCCCTCAAACAAAACAACACCTAATACAATTAATTAAAAAATAGAATTTTAGATGTTATTTTGGAGCTACAAGAATCTAACTATTAAAATTTACTACTAAAAAAAATAATAAAGATAAAAACTTGATAGGAATAGGTTCGTACGTCATAGCATTCCTCTTGATTCTCAACTTCTATGGTACCTATTCAATGATTTATATATGAGTTCAGTAGTTGTTTGAAGTTTTTTCAATCCAACCAAGACTTTGTTGAATTAATTTCTCGAAACAATCTCCTTATCTCTAACAGAGATAAAAATATGATCTACGTTCTTCACGTATAGTAAATAGAATTTCACTGGATATGTTTTAAATTTTAATACCTAGATCCAACAGTGAAAATGAAGATTGAAGAGGATAGAAATTAAATATTGCTAACTAAAGAAATAATTTGAATTTGACGGCTTCTTAGAGATGTCATATAGTCCATGTGAAAGAGTTGATGAAATGGTCCTCAACGTGTTGACTTCGCAATAAAGGAATCTGTTCTTTTTTTCACATTGTTTTTTTAAAAAAAAAATAGTAGTACTATATAGTATTATTTTGGGGTTCTTTCGAAGAGTCCAAACTTGGTGACTTCGTAGTATATATTTGACTTGATCAAATTTAACATAATATATTATAACATCTTGTGTCAAGATTTAGATGCTAAATAATTAATTAAGATTGTTTTTTTCTGCTAATATTTTAATGTATAAAAATTATCTTTATTTGTAAACAAATATTAAATTTAATAAAACACTAATTAATTTGATATGTCAATAAAATTAATTTTAAAAACTATATGGCGTATGATTGGTGGTGGAAATGTCGAGTGACGATGGTTGTGGGGGTGTCTATTTAGGATAATATTGTCTAATGGTGTTGTGTAGCAGTTAGGCGATGGTGGTTGTTGGTGCGTTGGCTAATAGTAGGTTTGATAATAGTGAGAACTAATGGCGATGTGAATTATGGACGACGATATATAGTGATGATTGATGATAGTGATTGTCAGTAGTGATTGATAACTGTTACGGTATAGTAGTGATTAGTGATGATGATGATTGTAAAATAGTGACTAGTGATGATAATAAATGATTGTGGCGATTGACAATTATGGTGATTCTAATCTAGAATAGTAATGATAGATTATAATGATAGGCGACAATGATGACATTGATAATAATGGGCAATGGCGACATGGAATGAATAGATAGAATTGGTATCATAACTTTTCTACAGAAATTCTTGGAAAAACATTCTAATGATATATTTGCCGGACTTAATTATTCAGACTTATTTAAATTCAGATCTAAAAAACAAATGAACTTAATGAGATCTAAATGATAATAATAATTAAAACCTTTATTAAATTCAAACAAACAAGACCTTAGATTCTAAACAAGAATACATTTCTCCACAAATATATAGTACTTAATTTGCAGTCCTTATATCAAGTACTCCAACATGTTTCAATCTAAAAATTTGCAAACAAAATAAATATTGGATTCTAATTAATGCTCTATCCTATCCTTGTATACTTGGGTATACTAATATTTACAATTGAGATATATAGCCAAACTTGAGGAAACAACTAAACACATTATAGAGGAGGGGAAAGAAATTGAAAAAAATGAATAAATGAACACATTTAGAGTCATTGAATCTCCTCAGTTGTTGTTATTATTGGTTCTTTTACCGGGTGCGGACGCTGGTACTTTTCCTTTAGGAAGCCTATGTAATAGTAAGTTCAAATCTCCATTCTTGACGGGCTTCGTGTTAAACTCAACAATACTAGAGGACGATGAAAGACCTTTATTGAGCAATGGTCTGGCGCATGAAGAAGTTGATATCACTAGGAGAATTATAAGAATTGTTGTGAAATTGCAACATAAGTAGTTGATGTTGGCCATGAATAATTTAATGGAGAAGCAGATTGAGTAATTGGTTGTTTAATTTTGCAAGAAACAAATTTATTTTTAGAGTGATGATTCATATCTAATAGGCTAAGATCTTATATGGTGAAGAAAGACAAATAGTAGATGTATTATTTTGAAATAGTCAGCGGCTTTACATATTATATTATAGTAAAATATGTTATGCGGAGGACACGCTTTGACATTGCACACGTTGTTCTCAGTGTACTACCTAATGTTAACTCTATACATTCAACAAATAAAAACAATATTCACCTTATTTAAAATAATTATTATCACTTCATGAAAAATTAGGACTTGTAAATTAAGGCAAATAATGTTGGTTTCTATTGCTGATTGATTGTATTGATATTATAAAAAATGTATTTATTTCACGACCCCAAATTTTCTAAAAAATATTAAATTATTTTAAAAAATATGATTTATACTCATAAATTATAAAAATTATTAAAAATTTCATAAATTTATATTATCCCATTAAAAAAATTAACATTATAATATAATTGATACTAATCCAACAATAAGGTTTAGGAATGAAAGGATGTTAGTAAATTTTGTCTTTATTTTATTGAGAACAGATAAATAATTTTTGATAGATCCTTGATTCAAAAAAAATATCATACAAGAATTGCACGAAAAAATATGAATTTGGATATGGACCCTAAACTTATCTATGAATTAACCACGAGTTAATATATAAACTGTTAATGTTAACCAGATTTATTTATACCCCATCCATTTATTAGATTAGAGTTTGTACTCCTTGTACGGAACATTGCTTGCTAGAAATCACCTAATTAAATAATGGCACTGTTTTGAACTTTACAACCATCAACAGATATATAGATCCATTTATGAAGTAGATCCACACACCTAATTTACTATAAATAAAGAGAGCCATCTTCCCCGTGACTATGTCAACTATGGATTACCATATCTTCTTTGATTGATTTATGATATTTAATTACGTGTTTTAGCAGTGACAAAGTCAGAAATTTCATTAAGGTTGTTCAAAAGTGAACTTGCTCTTCTTAAAAAGTGAAAAAATTGTTACTACTGAAATTCAAACACCCAAACACATTAATAGAATATGTTATTTAGCTACTTTATTTATCATATTATTTGTATATACGGTATAATTAGACACCCTGACATAAAGGTGGCTACGTCACTGTGTTTTAGATAGTGATAAAATTTACGTATATCACCAAATATGAACACTAAACTAAACTTAAAATAAAAATAATAAAATAGGGTTCTAGCTGACTCTAGTCTTGTAGGTTCCTATGTATTGTTCCAACGGCACAAGAGATTCCAATCCTTCCACGAGTGTATTGTTAATTATATTTTAATTTCTTCTAATTTTTCAAAATAAATATACATATTTACATATAATTTATTTAAAAATCAACTAATATACATGCTCGATACATCCACCTATACATGTGAATCCGCCTGTATGACTATGGTAAAAGATATTCAATTAAATCCACCTCCAGAGAAAAGCCCGTGAGTCCATGACATGCCAGACTGATTTAACTTAAGTGAGTGACAACCAGCAAATTTCCAACAAATTAGTCGGTGATTTTCTTCCACTTAATTATCCCAAAACTCTCACATCACCTTATCTTACAACTGACTTTGGGTAAGCAATTCACTCAACAACTCTCATTTAATACTCCAACTAGTTATGAAGAACTTGTCCAGTGCAAGACCTCAATATTTATTTATAAAAATTTATTTTTAAAAAAATAATTTTAAATTATTTTATAAAGTGTAAAATAAATAATTGATAAATATTATTAATATTGATAAATTTTAATGATATTAATTAAATAATTTTAAAATTTTGTTCTAAAATAAATTATACATATTTGCGTAGTAGTTCTCATGAATCTAATGTGATTAATTAAGCCTATTGAGATTTCATAAAGTATTTTCCTTTATTGACAGTTGATTTTTACTAAAAATAGTTACAAATCTTACAAATAAATTATACATATTTGCGAGGTAGTTCTCATGAATCTAATGTGATTAATTAAGCCTATTGAGATTTCATAAAGTATTTTCCTTTATTGACAGTTGATTTTTACTAAAAATAGTTACAAATCTTACACAAATATTAGCGACATTGAAAATAATAAAGCTATAACTATAGGATATAAATTTAAAACTAAAAGATATAATTTATGTCCCAAAATTTTTTCATACTAATTAAATTAAAATAGAATAATTATTTTTTCTTTTTTAGAAAATGCCCTTACTAAAGTAGGCATGTCAACAGAAATCTATCTACTTCAACACAAAAATACTGCAAATGAAATACCATTTGAAGAGAGTTAGCAAGCAGCATAAGCACACATGTTGACGTTGTGTTGTCTATTTGTGGATGATATTGATATTTAAAGAAGTGGACAAACGAATAAATCACTATAACAACATCATAACAAGAAAATAAAAATACAATCCATTTTATATTAAATGAATAAAACCTTCTTTTGTTAGGGCTATTCAAAAATCGAATCGAAATCAATAATATGAATCGGGAAAAGGTTATTGGTTTATCGATAATGGGTTATTGATTTTACAGTTTTAGTAACAACTTAAATTTTTTTTTATATCGAGCTATCAATTCTCAACGGTTTCATGTTTTTCTTTAACGATTAATCAATAATCGGGTAGTAAATTAGTAAGTTATATTTATATCATTCGATATATCGAGTTCTTGGCTTAGAATTATTTTTCATACTTTTATTTCTGACTGTCTAATCTCTGAGTTATTCTACAAGGTGTGATTGTTTGGTTTTCAGCACGATACAATTTGTCACCCCATGTATATCGTTCATTTGGTTTGTTACCTTGACCTAAGTGATTTTCAATGATATATTTTATGTGAAGTTTAAAAGGCTAAAAATCAATAACGATGAACAACTGATAATCCATAAATCAGAATCTTAATGGTTCTATAACGATTTCACATGTCATAATTTATATTTATATTAGTATAAAAGTTTGAATGGTTTCATAATAGTTTGAAGATTCATTAATGTATTGTTTTGATTTCAATTAATATTATTCTATTTTTGATTTTTTTTAATTAGATATCTACTGAAATTGTTATTATGCGAATGAATGAAGATGAAAAGTATCATGTTTTTATTTTTGTTTTTGTGTGTATCTATTTGTCAATTTCTAATTAATATTCTAATTTTTTTGTCATTATTGAAAGAAATAATATTACCTATGGTACATTTCTCATATCTATTAAATATTGTTACCCCTAAAAATATATTATATGGTCAATTATATCGGACATCAATCACAAAATAAATAAGTAAACCATATTTTTAGTATTTTTAAAACTTTTAATTAATAAATAAATTATTTAATGAAAAGAATGAAGAAAAAGTTTTCAAAGTTATTTTATAGTTATGCTATAATAAATGTGCATTTGTGACTAATATATATTTAACTTACAATTATTTAAAGCAAAAATTATCTATCTTAATTTCACATCAAAGGAGGAGTTATCTTTTGAATATATTATCATATATTATTTTTTTAGTGATGACTACAATAATAATCAAATTAATGTTATAGAACTTTTCCACACCTTTATATGTGCAAATTTTGAATTAATATTCTATTTTGTTTGTCATGGTTGAGAGTCATAATATTACCTATGGAGCATTTCTTCTAGCAATTAGATAGTATCACCCCTAAAATATATGATATGATCTATCATATTAGAAACCAATCACAAATTAAATAAATAAATAAATAAATCATTTTTTAGTATTTTTAAAATCTTTAATTAATAAATAAATTATTTTATGAAAAGAATGAAGAAAGAATTCTCATTTATGTGTACATATATGATAAAAAGTCATTTTATAGTATGCTATAATAAATGTGCATTTGTGATTAATATGTATTTAACTTGTAATTATTTAAAGTAAAAATTATCTATCTTGATTTTTTTATATTAAAGGAGCTTTTTTTAATAGTTATTATCATATATTAACTTTTTTAGTGATGATTGCCATAACAATTATATTAATGTTATAAAACTCTTCCACTCATCTACATGTGTTAGGGATAAACATTGAGCAACTCTTGGTAAACCATTCTACAACTTGACACAAAATTTAGTATTTTGTCACTCTATGATATTCATATAATTGAGGAGATAAGTACACATCAATTACTAATGACATCATGACTTTTTATAAATATATACTCCCTCTGTTCCTATTTAGTTGTTCACTTTAGAAATGACATACATATTAAAATAATAATAATTAGCATAATGAAGTTATAATTTTACCCTTATTAATTATGGTTTCAAAAATAATGAATTAAAACTTGAAAATTTTCAAGAAGCTTAAATGAGGGTATAATAGGAATTTTTTTTTGTCCTTTCTTGATTTGTCAAAATGGACAAGTAAACAGGGACAACTAAAAGAGGAAATATGGACAAGTAAATAGGGACAGATGGAGTATTTTACTACTCCCTCCGTTTAAAAAAGAATGTCTCTATTTCCTTTTTATTCTGTTTAAAAAAGAATGACCCCTTTCTTTTTTTGGCAACACTTTAACTTTAACTTTCCACGTGACATGTTTAAAACCACAAGATTAAAATACATTTTGGTACATTGGACATAACTTTAATTTAAAACCACAAGACTAAAAAGTCTTATTTCTTTTCTTAAACTCTGTTTCAAGTCAAACTAGGTCATCCTTTTTGAAATAGAAGGAGTATATATTATGTGTTTCAATTTTTTTGTTTTTCACTGCAAAGTATAATCTCTGATATAATGCTATATAATCAACTTAATTTTTCTATCTTAAGATAATTTTTATGTTTTTCTTCTTTAATCGGCAATGTTAAGAAGAATTAAAGTTTGAAAATATCTTTCTAGCAATTTTCTAAATAGAAACATCAAGACCGTTACTTGATTTGTATTGCTTTTTATAAACTTTTTATTGAAAAATAGTCAATTAAGGACATCATTATTTAAGAATATATATTAAATTTCGCGCGAAGCGCAGATAAATACACTAATTTCAAAATCAAACTAGACCGTTCTCTTTTATCAATATCTAACATGTACAGGCTCACGTGCCTATAATTTTTTATGAATGTGGAATGTATTCCCCCCCCCCCCATTCATTTGATAGATAATCACCAAGTCATTTGGCTCGCATGTTAACTCACACGGTCAATTACGCTTGCAATCATATCGTCATATGAACCATTGCGACGTAACGCAATAGGCACTGTCGTCTTACTAAAAGATTTCCAATTCTAGCTTTTGGTAGTCTCCTCTCATACTCCCATATAATCACCACCAGCAACAACAAATTCAGTTACTGCCATAATCGACTACAAAGATATATACTAGATTACAATATCAGACGTTAACGATCGATGAAATCTGACATCCGTACAGAAATGCGGCTGAATGGGATCGTGGTTCAAAATACAACTCCTGCAATGTCGAAACAGATTTTAATGCTTTTAAACTACTAAATGTACCTATAATGAGTTATAAAGTGTTTATTATGAAAGATTTCTCAAATATCTAAGCGCGGAAAAATCATTTAGAATTTAGTTAGTAATTAAATATTAAACCAAAATAATATTAATATGAGTGGGTCATAAAACTAGCAATAAAAACTACATATAATCACATTTTTAATATAGTGGGAGAAAAAATCATCATGTTAATAGTCTGGATTATGTGCTAAGTCATGCATGCTAGCATATAATTCAAAAACACTAAACTCAGACATTGCACAAACATTGCACATTAACACTAAAATTGCATTATCAATTTATCTCTTTTTCCTATTTAATAAAAATAAATCACAAAAATTGACGACATGACAAAAAAGAACCATCAAATTGAATTACTTATTCTCAATACGATACAAACTAACTGTAATTATCTATAACTTAAATGTTAAGTACAAAACAAAATTAAAACGCATTTTAATTATTCTTGAACCTTTATTGATGCCACATGTTTATGCATGCAGGCAGCTTCAACCTCTAACTAGCAAAATACCAAAATTTAAAAGCAAACTTTCACATTGTAAAGTTCATCCAAATGCAAAAAATGTGGTCGATTAATTTTTTGGAAATTTCTTGGTCTTTTATTATCTTGGTGTTACAAAATATAATATTATAGGCTTGTTTTCTTTCTAGCAACTGATTAATGATCTTTTTATCGTTGTTTGAGGAAAAAATTGATTTTCTTCAAAACAATTATTAAACCATCTAATATATTTAAGATTTAAATTATATATACTAATAATTGTAAATTTAATTATCTACACTATATTACTGTTTTGAAGTAGTACTATTTTGTAGACAATTCTCCATTAAATTTAATGCACAATGTTAATGCCTTTTTTTTTTATAACAGTTACATGTACTCACATTTTTAATATAGTGAGAGAAAAAAATCACCTTGCTAATAGTGTTCATTATGTGCTAAGTCATGCATGCTAGCATATAATCCAAAAATACTAAAATCAGACATTGCACTAACATTGCACATTATCAACTTATCTTCTTTTGCTGTTTGAAAAGAATAAATCAAAAAAATTAACGTCACGCCAAAAAAGAACCATCAAATTGACTTACTTATTCTTATTACAATACAATTAAACTGTAATTATCTATAACTTAAATGTTAAGTACAAAACAAAATTAATACATATTTTAATTATTCTTGAACCTTTATTGATGCCACATGTTTATGCATGGAGGCAACTTCAACCTCTAACTAGCAAACACCAAAACTAAAAAGCAAACATTCACGTTGTAAAGTTCATCCAAGTGAAAAAAATGTGATTTTTTTAGAGATTTCTTGGCCTTTTCTTATTTTGGTGTTACAAAATACAATATTATATGCTTATTTTCTTTCTAGCAACTGATTAATGACCTTTTTATCGTTTTTGAGAAAAAAAATTCATTTTCTTCAAAAAATTAATAAATTATCTAATATATTTAAGATTTAAATTATATATATTAATAATTATAAATTTAATTATCTACACTATGTTACTGTTTAGAAGTTGTACTATTTTGTAGACAACCCTCCATTAAATTTAATGCACAATACTTGATTCTTGTAACAGTTACATATAAACACATTTCTGATATAGTGATAGGAAAAACCACCTTGCTAATAGTCTGGATTAGGGATGTACAAAATCGAACCGAAAACCGAATTAAACCTCAAATCAAAAAATCGACTATTGGTTGGTTTCACTTGGTTTGGTAAAAAAAATCCGTCTATATTTCAGTTGGTTTGATTTTAATAAAAAGGAACCAACTCGAGACCAAACCAATCCGATATTATATACTCCATCCGTTTTAAAAAGGATGACCTAGTTTGACTTGGAACGGAGTTTAAGAAAAGAAAGAAGACTTTTTAATCTTGTGGTTCTAAATTAAAGTTATGTCAAATGTATCAAATTGCCATTTAATCTTGTGCTCTTAAACATGTCATGTGAAAAGTTAAAGTTAAAGTGTTGTCAAAAAGGGAAAGAGGTCATTCTTTTTTAAACAGACTATAAAAGGAATATGGTCATTCTTTTTAAAACAGAAGGAGTATAGAATTTTAAAATTTTATTTTATAGATGAAAACATTTACTTTGATATAATTTTTAATATTTCTTATACTTTTCATAGTTTTTCATGTATAATATATTATTTCAATTTTGAAACTTAGTTTTGAATAGTTCCATAAAGCTTATAGTCCACAATTGTTGATAATTATAATAAAATTTAAATCAAAATCTTAATACTAATACAAAAAGAAAAATAATTTAACCCTAAAAATGGCAATAATATTGAATATGTGTTCTTCGATTTTACATTGATTTAGATAATTAAAATACATAATCTAACTTTAATTTCCTTTAATATTTAGTCATATAACTAATACTTATTAAACTTATTTTAGCATGATTTAGTACTTTTAAATTATGATCATTTTCATTATGACTTGTTAATTTGCAAATTTTTTTACGCGATATCATATATATATATATATATATATATATATATATATATATATATATATATATATATATATATATATATATATATATATATATATATATATATATATATATATATATATATATATATATACATATTAGTGTCATTAATCATATCATTATTTGTGTTATATTCTTAAAAACACATTAGATAGTTATATATTGGTTGAACTAAAAAAATATTTGACATACAAGTAAATTATATGTTTGAATTAATATTTTAGCGAAAAAACCCAAACAATCCAAAAAAATACGAAAAAACCCGAGGTCAAAAAACCTGAACTTTATTGTTTTGGTTTGGTTTATAGATTTAAAACTCCGACACAAATGGTTTGTTTTGATATTTAAAAAACCCGAACTAACCTGACCAAGTACACCCCTAACATGCATTATGCCAACTCTAGCTGAGGAGTTGCGTCGTTGAGATACAAGTACTTTTTTTCTTATTTCATAACTTTTGAGAGCACGAGTTACTGCCTTTTTCTCCAATAGAAACCATCTCGTTAACCCGACAACAAGACAAGCAAACTAACAAGGTACTTAACCGATGAAGTTCTTCCTGATGCTTCTATACTAACTGTTTCTCAGGTTTCACTCTAATGTCAGGAGTTCCTTTGTTCTAAGCACCACATGTACTTGACAATATTCCCCAGTACACAAACATAACAAGTCGAAGTGTTTGCTAACTTAGATGATGTATATTGTTGCAGCCATGGGATACTGATGGTAGAAGCTGGCTAAAAAGAGGACCATTTTCTGTGTATTTCTCATACCTCGTTATACATTCACTCTTGTATGTACCATCTTGCATCTACGCACACAAAACAACAAAACTTACCAATTTTACTACTCCCTCCGTTTCAAAAAGAATGACCCTATTTCCTTTTTAGTCTGTTTAAAAAAGAATAACCCCTTTCCTTTTTTGGCAATACTTTAACTTTAACTTTTCACGTGGCATGTTCAAGACCACAAGATTAAAAGGTATTTTGGTACATTTGACATAACTTTAAATTAGAACCACAAGATTAAAAAGTCTTTTTTCTTTTCTTAAACTCCGTTTCAAGTCAAACTAGGCCAATCTTTTTGAAACGGAGGGAGTACTATAGTTTAGCCCACTAGAAACACCTGACAACTACCTACTTCATCAAAAATACAATGAACAATACACCAACACCTTTTTCATGACATGACATGACATGAGTCGTGCATACAACTGGGAGCAAGCAAACCACAGAGACGGGGAGAAGAAAAAGAGAGAAAACAGCAGCAACCAACAAACGAAAAGTTCAGTGAGTTCAACTTTCAAAGTTTATCAGAGTCGAACTAGACTACTATCAGTCAAAAATCTACACTCAGATACACAATGAGAAAGCCTAGCTTCAACTTCAGTCTCAAATTAGATCTTAAAAGCACATTCTAACAAAAATGCTCTGGAAATATTTGTTTCCCTGTTCACTCACAGGAATCACTAGATACAAGAGAAAAAATGAGAAGAAGAATGATAAGACCTTGTCGGAGATATGGAACAGGTTATAGTTGAAATGATTTGATCTGCTTCTAATACCTAAGACCTTTGGCAACCTCAAAGAAGTGAGCAACATTTTCCTCAGGTGTACCTACTTTGATGCCATGTCCAAGGTTCAAAATATGTTTCCCTTTACCAGCTTTCTTCACTGTATCATTTATCCGGTTGGTAATAAATTCCTTGGAGCCAAAAAGCACTCCAGGATCCACATTACCTTGTATAGCCACATTAGGACCCAGTCGTCTCCTACCATCAGCCATATCAACTGTCCAGTCCAAACTGACTACATCTACTCCTGTCAAGGGTAGTCTCTCAAGCAAGCCACCTGATCCACTTGCATAAAGAATCAGAGGGAGATCAGGATGGGTTAGTTTCACTGCCTCAACTATCTGTTTTAAGTATGGTAGACTGAACTCCTCAAAATCGACTGGGCTTAGCTCTGTGGCCCATGAATCAAAGATCTGAACTGCTTGAGCTCCATGGTCAGCTTGGTAACGGATATATTTAGCCATTGAGGTTGCAAATATTTGAAGCAGCGAATGAAGGACCTGTGTAGCAACAGAGTTGAAAACATTAAAACATAAATTGGCAGATCGTAAGCTAGTGACAAAATGTTTAAAAACAGAATTGATACAAGTATTCAATCTTGTTCCAGTGATAATAATTACAATCCATGTTTCCATCAACATAACCTCATGAAAGGATCTATACCGTGTTTGTACTAACATAACATTGTGCATCATGTCTGTTTTTCTTTTCCCAGGCGGAGTGGTTTGGAGGATGGATGCGCGGGGTCGTTTTAACATGTCTAGCAAATTCTCAGCAGAAAAAGGCTAATTTTTTAAAAGGTATCCATAAAGACTGCATTAAACCCCCCCTCAGGTTTAAAAACAATGCAGCCTGCTAAAAATATCTACAGGTCGTACTGTCATTGGCTTCCAGCAGAAAAGAAAAGAAGTAACTGAAATCTTAACCTCACAAGCAACTAGACAAATAAAAGTGCCCTGAGTGCGATTTCACCTTGCTACTCCTTATTCCCCACACTTATCATTTTTTTAGTTCACATTCTAGGAATCAAAACTTATTTTCCCAAAGATGTAATGTTTGTTTATTATTTTTTCCTTTTGGTGAATTTCCTAATGCATTTATTTGGTTACAAGCTTTTTAACTATCACCCTAAATGTGCTAAATTGAAGCTTATTCAGTTGGGGTTCGCAGATGATTTGTTGATGTTCAGTAGAGTAGATATTGGTTCTGTGACACTTCTGAATAATTGTTTTAAAGAGTTTTCTATGGCCTCTGGACTCGGAGCAAACCTGGAAAAAAGCTCAGTATATTTCGGAGAGTACAAACACAAGAGCAACAAGCAATCCTGGAGGAATTGGGGTACACGAAGGGAGAACTACCCATACATTATCTTGGAGTACCTTTGAGCACAAAAAAGATTACAGCGGCACAGTGCAAACCTCTCTTGGATAAAATGGTGGGACGGATAACCTCCTGGACAACAAAGTTCCTATCATATATATGCTGGAAGGGTGCAACTTATAAAGAGTGTTCTTTTCTCAATTCAAACATTTTGGGCACAAATTTTCCTATTACCAAAAAAGATTACAAAGATGATTGATGATTGATGCAGAAGTTTCTTACGGACTGGAGGGGCTGAGATATCAAAGAAAGCTCTTATTGCATGGAACACAATATGTTGCCCGCAATCAGGTGGTGGATTCAAAATTCTAGACATCCTAACAAGGAATAAGGAAGCTATTTGCAAGCTATTATGGAATCTGTGCTCAAAAAAAGATAAGCTTTGGGTCCAATGGATCCACACATACTATGGGAAGGGTAGAACGGTGTGGATTATGGAGGCAAACAATGCTTCATGAATAATAAAGAAAATTCTCAAAGCAAAGGAGACAATGGAAGATGTAGGGTGTGGTGAAGATGAGTTGATCCAGGTGCCAAAACTTTCAATACACAAAATGTACACACAACTAAGTGGAGTATTTCCAAAGGTATCTTGGAGAAGGTTAGTTTGTAACAAGAAGGGGTCGCCAAAATGGATTTTATGCTACGACTGGCTATTCACGAGAAAATACTCACCAAAGATAAGCTTCAGAAATGGGGGTGGTTCAAGAAGCTAAATGCTCTTTTTGCAATAAAACGAATGAATCTTAGCTCACCTGATGTTTGAATGCAGCATATCAGCTGGAGTTTGGAAAAGGATACTGGTATGGCAAGGCGCAACGCAACAAGTATTGGACTGGAAAGGAGAAGTTCTTTGGGCTAGCACACACCACAAGGGGAAAACACCAGATGTTGAAGTTTATAGAATGACCATGGCAAGTGCTGTATATCACATTTGACAAGAACGAAATGCAAGAATATTCAAACAGAAGCAACGAAGTGAAGACGAGATTGTGAAGATTATAATTCCGGAGATACATCATAGAGGGAATATGTACAGCATATTGAGAGGAGCTTCAGCTAGATTGAATTTTTATCCTTCATAATTGATAGCTGATGTTGAGGGGACGAAGTAGATGAGGGATGAGGTTGTTGAAGCTCAGGCCTTCGGTTTTTTTTTTCTTTTAGTGTTGTAATGTTTACTTGGTGAATCAATAAATCTATTATTTGCCAAAAAGAAAAAAAACTTGAAGAGTGGGGTCTGCATTCTTCACCTTGTGAGTTTGGAAAGGGGAATAAGATACATCGATTGTCCTTTGACAAAATAAACAAAGAATTTCCACTTTCTCAAACTTTAAGGAGCTGAGTGGCATCTTGTCAAACCATAGAAATGCGAAGTGAAAACTACAGAAAGGGAAAGAACACAACAATATATTACCTATCTTTAGAAACCAACAAACAACCTCAGGTGATTCTTTTCGGGTGGTACTGGAATAACCGCCCACCCTACCTTTCGCATTAAATAAGAAAAGAGAGAAAAGAAAAAGGCCAAAGGAATGATGCTCCCATGGTCGATTGAGTACATCAGTTATCAAATCACCAGTGGAAGCGTTCAAATATCTACCCACCCTATTCCTCCACAGAGAAAAAGTGTAACAGCAAATAGAATCAGGATCTAGAAATTTTTGACTCCCCAAATCCAAAAAAGGCACTGGTTTTGAGAGCAACTCCAAGCAATAGATGGTGACTTAAATCATGCACTAAATCAAAATCTAACAGAACGTGAAGTATCCATCAACATTTCTTGACCTTTTCTACTACTGGAAGCAGGACAAGGGAAAATAAGATTCAACCACAAGATAAGGATTGGAAACATAATATATTTCAACTAATTAACAAATTATGATTGTCACCGCAGGTTTAGTAGCATCAGTAAATTACCTTGGGCTCCGCAAAAGCTAACCTCTTAATTTTTGTAAAATTCTTAGAGGAACCACCTTCAACTACATATGATGCCAACGTAAATGGTGCCCCAACGAAACCCAGAACTGCTGCTTGATTATTTACCTATCATAGCAAAGACAAACTCTAATATAATTAACATGATAGCACAACATGTGATAGTCAGTTAGTAACAGCAATAAGAGTGTTAACATTAGCAAAGCCCTGAAGTTGTTTATTATTCCATTTCAATTTATGGCACTTTTTTCCAGTTCAGGGTGTCCTAGAAGGATTGACACTATTCAATTAATATACAACTTTCACAATCTTCGGGAATGCAAATAAATTTGATGTGACATGTTCTCTATCAAATTAATTTTTCAACCAATTCTTAATACTTTATTTACACTATCACTAATCAATACTATTTGTTTGAAATCAGTACTATCACTAATCAATACTATTTGTTTTAATCAGTACTATCACAAATCAATATATAAGCCACTGCATCTTAAACTCCATATCCAGTGTATTAGTGGACGAAATAAACTTTTACAAATCTTTTGCAAGGATTTCAAAACAGAAAGAGATAGCAAAGATGTTGAATCTTTCAATCAAGAGACTCTAAACTAATCTTAGTTTGTATGTGCTGTACAGGTGTCTAAAATACCATAAAATATAAAGAAAATGTGGGCATGGTGTAATCTAAGTTCCTGTACTTTGAAGATCTAGACTACAAATATAAGCAGTTTTTACAGTTTACGAACATGATATACAGGATTTTCAGAAGGATGCAATAAGCTTTTTCTCATTTGAGGATAATAAAATCACTCCATATAAGGCTTATTTACACCTCTGGTATTTCAACCAAAAAAGAGGGAAAATGTTCTTAACAAATAACTTCCAGAGTAACAAAATAGACATGAAATCCTAACCTCTTTCCGCAAAATTGTTAAGGCTTCTCCAACATATGGAACTGATTCTTCAGGAATAAATTCTCTAACTTTCTCAACATCAGAAAGTGTTGTCGGTGGATCAAATATGACAGGACCCTTCCCCTTTATAATGTCAAAAGGGATGTTCATTCCAGAGAGAGGAGTAAGAATATCTGAAAACAAAATGACCTGCAAACATGAGAAAAAAACATTACGAGTGAACCAATAATCATCAATAGAGCTAAGAACAGTAGCTTGTGAATAAAAACATCAAAAGATGGGGATTCTTCTTAGGTAAAAGTAAAACGAATGAAACACCAAATAATATACACAACACTAAGACATGCTAAGATAGGACTGCAGAGTTTCTCACCCCATCAGGCTGGAATACTTTCCATGGCTGCAGAGAAATTTCTACCACAAGATCTACATTTTCTGATCTCTCACGAAAGGATGGGTGCTTCTCACATAAGATTTGATAACTCTACACAAAAGAAAAGGTGAATAATAAGATGCAAAATACAAAGATCTGAAAAATCAAACAGGAGTAAAGATAAATCCACCTAATCAAACCACAAAACTCTTAACATAGAGTCAAAAAACCAACAAGGCAGTACTAGAGCATAGAAACTTCTCTAGCTTTATGATCACTAAAAAGCCATGTATTCCCAGTTGAAGTGTGTAGAAACATCCAACAAATAGGATTTAGAAGTTCAAACTTTTCTT
This sequence comes from Solanum lycopersicoides, assembly GCA_022817965.1. Classification (NCBI taxonomy): domain Eukaryota; kingdom Viridiplantae; phylum Streptophyta; class Magnoliopsida; order Solanales; family Solanaceae; genus Solanum; species Solanum lycopersicoides. Next base: position 66,530,147 of record CM040623.1, on the reverse strand, counting down.
TTCACCAGTCTTTTTTTCTCGATTTCAAACAAAGCAGGAAGAATTAGTCATTCCATCCCCGTGCAAGCAGCTGATCAGTAATGGAAATGCAGATCAGGTACATCAATTAGAAGGCATAAGAGAATTAATGTCTTTCCCTACAGACAATATTCGAGTTTTCTATTCATAGCCATATTTATGCAAAGTATTCTCTTTCACAAAACACATCATCTCTTGCAGTTCTAATTACATGAGTAAGTCAAATTTGTAACACAATCTGTAGTTGATATTTCGCAGATTAGAAGTTCAAGATATGCAAAACGTAAAATTGAACTATAAACCTGCCTTCATGTACCTCCCTGCTTGTCTCATAAGCCAAACAGGAGGCCTTTCTACTTCTTTACCCCGAACAGCATCAAGCAACAAAGGCTCTGTTGCATTTATAGTTTTTGGTTCAGCAACAGTTCCTATATTAAAAGCACATCAATCACAAACCATGTAGAAAATAGAATTGAAATCCATTTTTAAAAATTAAAAAATCGAGAAGGCTTCAAGTAATGACAGATAAGCACAATAAACCTAACTTGCGTTAAAGTAACACAAGAGACACTAGCCACAGATTCAGAAGCAAGGACAAACTAAAGAATATGTAGGTTTATCTTCAATAGCTCAATGTTCAAGAATAGGATAATGCTCATTCATTTAGCTCGTTATACAAAAGTTACAGAAATATATTAGGTGATGAATATGCTCAATTCTCATTAAGTTTGACAAATATGTAATGTGATCACCAAAAACATGGAACAAACAGCTTTTGATGTGTATGCAATACTTCTATATGTTTTTCTTCAAAGAGAAATGGTTATAATGCACTATAGTCCCTTAAACTATTGCTTGCTAAGCAATTTTCCCTTAAACTAATTCTCTAGCATTTTCCTATTACCCTCACTCTCTGATAGCCCCATGGTCATTAAATCTAGCATTTTCCTATTACTCTCACTTTGCGATAGCCCCATGATCGTTAAATCTAGCATTTTCCTATTACTCTCACTTTGTGATAGCCCCGTGGTTGTTAAATCTAACATAAGCCCTCTGGGAGTGTCATTGAGGGTAAGTAAACATAGCAAGACACTCCTATAAGGGAGTGTGATTCCGGGTAAAATGGGAATATCTGAAATCAGAACTTATAAAATATAGAAAAAGGCATCCATTTTTTAGCAGTAAAAAATGAAATAAAACACATAAATTGAAACAGAGGGAGTATTTTCTTGATCAAGTAAATTAAAACCGGAGTCAGTATTTATAGACCATCACATATTGACACTTAAACTTAACGGAAAGCCCCTATATGCTTGATCTTAATGGAAAACAAGTACCAGATTGGGTTTTGTCTTTGTGGAATTATACTGTGTATTATTTATTTATTTATGTTTGATCCAGTGTATTATTTATTTATTTATGTTTGATCCATAGTCCATATGTGATTATTTGCTTTGGTTGTATAAGACTAGGCTTCTGTTTTGTTGTTTAACTAGAATTCACAAAAAAATAAGTATCAATCAGGCAAAAGAGACTTTGATATATGCATCCTAGTTTCCATATTGTTCAATCAGGCACGTCCATTCTTGTACTAAATTGTATGTCTTTTATGGAAAATCAAGGACTCTAATCTGACAAATATCAATGCAGTGACCAAACTAAAACTAATCTCACTAAGTCTTAATTCCATCAAATTGGTATTACCCATATGAATCAATTGTATTATGTTCTTCTTAGCTAAAGGAAACATTATATGTGTTTTGATACAACTATGCGCGAGTAACATAGTTCTACCTAGTCTTACTAGCCCTTCCAAATACTATTGTATCACATTTATGAACAGAACCATCTCAGGCTAATTCAAAAAAATTCTGCTTAACAGAAAAAAAAAAACAAAAAAAAAACAGGACACTAAAGTGATCTGTTTCGAAGGAGAAAATACCAAGTAAAACAATGTAAGAGAAATTTGTAACTACTACTAAAATTCTCTTATTCAGAAGCATATTCGAGAAAAGCCCTAACATAAGTTAATAATGGAAAGAATTCAGTACATAGAGACGACATTAGCAATCAGGCATTGATCTGGTGAAACAAAGTAGCATTTGAAGATTGAATAATATAATAGTAGTAATTAGGTAGCTTAAAGTCAAAGCTGTTGAAACAATTACCTCCAACGGAACAAGAGATTCTGGGCTTGAAATTAGAGCGAGCAGAAGAAGAAGATGATTTAGATGAAATTGAGAAAGAGGAGACTGAACTGAAAATACAAGACATGATTTCCAATGGGATTTAGATGAAATTGCTTTGCATTTGAAAGTGGGTTTTGGGCGAAAGGGAAAAAGATAAAAAGGAAATTTTGGAGTAGTTGACAAAGGAGATAACTTTGTAGAGATAAGATGACAGGAAAATGAAATCTGTATGGGGGACAAGGCTTCATTTTTCTTTTTTCAGTTATCAACCCAGCTAATCAAATTCATTAAAATAAAAATTATTCACCATTTAACATCATTAATAGCTTTATTTTAATACCAATACAAGCTAAAAATTATTGATTACTATATTACTCTTTTAATTTATATTATTATATTTAATAAAATTATAAATTTATTGATTATTATATTACTCTTTTAATTTATATTATTCAATAAAGTTATAAATTTATTGATTACTATAAATAGTAGAGCATATCATCTTCATCAATTGCAAGAATTTCTCACTTTGTTTATGGCTAAGTTTATAATATATGAATTATTTGTGATTTTATTGTTTACAATGTGAAAGATAAAATGTATTGACAATTTTTGAAAATTCAAATTCAATTTTGATGGATACGATAAATAATTTATATTACTCTTCTTATTTTTGTTTGTTTGATGTCTCTTATTTATAGTGTTCTTTTTTATCTATTTTTTTTGTTTGTTTTGCTTTTTTTCTCATTATTGGTGACTTTACTATACTTTTCACTTCCTTACTATTTTTATGTTTGTACTATTATGAAAATCTACTTCTTTTTTTCTCATTTTCTTTTAAATTATATAATCAACAAAAAAAACTAATAATTATATTGCATTACAATAAAATTTTGAGGCTAACATTCATACCGTCAAATAATTGTTTCAGCAAATTGAAATTTACATTTATTGAAATTGTTTGGTTATTCTATATTTGAGAATTTGTAAAGGGGTTCATAATATGAATACTTATATTAAATTTACTACAAATACATTGTTCATATGATTTTTAATTTATTTTTTCAGCTAATTTGAGGGGCTTTATTAAGCTAAGGATCTTAGGAAACATCTTTTTTATCTCACTCGATTTAATTTTTTCAAAAAACAGTTGTAAAATTATATTAAATATGTTGTTGTTATATTATCAGAGGATATTTAATATTTATTTTTCGATGAGAAATTGTAATTGTTTCTGTAAGTTATCATGGTCTGGTGTGATATAGGTGCTCTGATTGTCGAAGCATATTGTCATTTGAGTATATTCACCAATCACCCAAAATACAAAATATTTCTTACTAGATTATAAAGAGATGTTAAATGAAAATGTCTTAATATATTGTAATTGATTGATTTATTAATTTTATTATCGAAGCATATTAGAAGGTTTGATTATTTTTTTCGGAAAATGATATTATTTTTTTAATTATATTGTTCTATAAATATTGATCCTTGAATTTAAACTATTTTGTTTCGTTGGTTCAAAATTTATTTTAAAATGAAAAAGGGTTATATATATATATTTAAAACTTATTTCCAAATGAAAATGTGTAAACTGTTAATTATATGTTCAAATAATTTTAAGCAAGGATAAACTTATTTTGTTACTATTATTATAGAATAGTTATCATGAATTTATCAACAACTGAACAAGAAGTCGTAACTAAATTATCTTTAATAATTTTAAACTTAACAAGTATAGGGAGCTTTAAATTTAAAGTTGTGTCAAGACTTGGATTATTTTAATTTATTTAAAGATATTATTAAATAAATTTAATATTTTACTTAATTACTATGTCCTATTCCTCTAGCTATAATATATTGAGTGGAAATTTAATTTTTAGAAAGGTTATAAATTTTATATATACGCGCTCTACTAAAATCTTTAGTAAACTTATTGATTTGTGCTAAATAGTTATATGAATTTATATACAACAATAAAGTTAGGGATACAAAAAGTGAGGGTGATATTTCTCTTTGATCAAGAAATACAATTATATTTTATTTATGTACTATTTGAAAGAACTAAAAAAAATTACTTTATTAATTATATTAAATGTGCAATGCAAAAAAATTAAAAAGTCATTTTCAGAATAGGTTAAATGTAAAACTTAATTAGTCTTTATTTTCATTAATTACTCGCACACAATTTTATACTATCATGATCTATAAAATAACAAATAATCATATTCATCATATTTGAAAATAGGTTAAATGTAAAACTTAATTAGTCTTTATTTTCATTAATTACTCGCACACAATTTTATACTATCATGATCTATAAAATAACAAATAATCATATTCATCATATTATTTGATGGTTCATATGGTAGCCCTATAGATAAAATCAATATTTTATAGAGGATTACATTAGCCTTTTAGTTTGTTATATTTTCTGTTCTTATTATATTCATGTTTTAGTTTGATTTGAAAAATAAGATGAAAGTTATTAAATGGTGATCGACTTATGAAAATAGATGTCTACAAGAATTCGAAAGACGTGTATACTGATTTCATATTTCTCTTTTGATTTTTTAATGAGTAAAGTAGTAAGAATGATGTAGCATTTTTTTTTTTGTATGATTTCTCTTTATTTTCTTATGTGAATTTCTTATTGTGATTGTTTTGGTTGAAAATAGTAAAAACTTATAACTTGATTGGAAGTCTATTAAGTACTAATCAAACATTTTTCTCTTTCATCAATATTATGTTTAATAAAACTATTAACTTTTTACCATCCTTTATAATCGCGCGAGCGCGAACAAGTAAACTAGTTATATTATATAAATTAAATGGAATGGAGATAGTATAAATTATGATGGAAATTGTTGTTACTCACTTTATCTTTGTAGAAATTAATATTCCAATAATAGTAGCTTATTGTTCATCATATATCTCCTTTTAGGAGTGTGCGAAAATCGAACCGAAAAAATATTATTGGGTTAACATGTTTTTATAATAGTTTTATAAAAAGAAAATTATTGATTATCAGTTCGATTTTAATTTTTAGCGTTAAGTTATTAGGTAAATCGATAACTCATTAAGAGGATAGTAATTATTAAATTTTGAGAAGATACATCATGAATATCTTCGCTAGTCTTGTCACTATTAAATTCAAACTCTTGTTGCTTCTGCAGAGTAAAAGAAACGGGAGAAGTATATAAATACAACATTGATAGAACAACTGTTGGATTTATATGTATCAACTTTTATGTATTCATGTATCATGCCCATAAAATTGTGCATGATACGTTACTATTTATAATTTTAACTTCAGGATAGAGAGATCTGATAATGAAAGATATGAAATCACATGTATTGTGTTGTGTAATCGATTTTTTAATTTCTGATCTCGAGATGGATATATTACTAATGATACATTACTATTTCTAAGATATTTAGTAAATTGCTAAGTATTTTAATCCTATTGGATATATAAAGTAGTAAAAATTGTTCATAAGGTGTTTAATTTTAGATCGATACATTATTGTGTGATAGTTATTACATATCAGATATATGTAACATTAATTTGTATAAATATATCAAGATAAAAAAAAATTATTTTTTCTTAGAGATAGATATGTTACTCATGATACATTAATATTTCTAAAATATTTAGTAAATTACTAAGTACTGTAATTCTACTAGATACGAGAATATCAGTAAAGTGTTTGATTTTAGATCGATACATTACTGGGTGATAGTTATTAAGTATTAAATACATGTTGTGTTACCTTGTATGAATGTATCATTGACAAAAAAAATGAATATTTAGCAGTAATTTGTATGAATGTATCATGATCATTAATGTGTATCAGATACGTGTGATACACGTTAGTCATTAATATATATCAAATACATGTAGTATTAATTCGAAATTACGAATTATGATCAAGAAAGTTGCATGATATTTACTATTTATCTATCTTAGTATGTTTGTGAAGTATTGCAACTTATTTGTGAGTGATCCATGAGACAGTGTTAATTCACAAGTCAAATAACAAATTTATACATGGGATAATGTTGATATATAACATCTGATATATAGTATTTTTTCTTATATGCTTAAAAAGAAAAAAATGTAAAATTAAATAAAAAATTCATAAATTGCAATTAAATTGTTATCTTTCCTAATATGTTTCTCACAAAGCGTAACAACTTGAAAGAATTCAAATTTATTCTCCCAAATCATCCAAAAAAAATTCAATTTAATTTCAAAATGTCAAAAGTTTGAGTATACATCATGAATATCTCAATTTTATTGAGATATTCAGACATCTAATAAAGTGTATTTGTACTGGTTGTCATTATAAAGTTTTGACTTCTTTTGGAGATAGTAGAAAATTACATCAATGTGTTGCACAACAAATCATAAAAATTGAAATATCATAATTTGATACATAATGAAGTAGTCAACATTGTCACTGATATGTATCATATACCAATTATTTAATACGATACACAGTGCTCCAGTTAAGACAGACCCTTGGATCGAAATGGGATTACCGGACCGGACTGAATCGATACTGGATCGAAATGATTTGATCGGGTTGTTGTCCGGTACCGGGGTAAATCAGATCGAAATTATCAAAATAAAAATTTGATTTTATCACGTCCCACTATATATCGGGATAGAATCGAAACGGATCAGAATGGACCGAAATAAAACGCGATGGGACAAGCGGGATGACACATATATCTATTTCAAAAAATAATAAATTTTTTGAGTTATTTTCAAGTACGAAAATATGAATGGGTTTTTCTTTTATTTTTCTTAATTAATAGTTTATAAAGTATTTAGTTTTGAAATTTATAATGTTTATTTGTAATTTTTACTTATAAGTTTGTAAGTTAAGTTTAATAGAGTTATTTTCTTTAAGTTTTTAAGTTTATGTTATAAGTTTTCAAATATGAATCTTTTCAAGTTTATAAGTTATAACTTATAATTTAAATAACTTATGTTTGTAATTTGTTAAATTTATAAATTTCAAAGTTTTATAGGATTATACTATTTGAAATTGATGAATTAAGTTTGTAATTTCAAAAAATTAAATAAACAAAAAATAAATGCTAATAAAAGTATAAAATAATGACAAAATTATAAAAAATAAATTCAATTTCACGAACGAAATCGAACCGCAATCGAAATGAACCAGGATGAATAGATACCAGTATACTAGTACCAAATCATGATACCGTCTCGAGTGCCGATTCAATATATCCCATTTCATCCCAAATACTATCGGACCGGAACTATAATCGGAAGGGACCGAAATGGTACCGGTACAACCCGGTCTAGTGCCCAACCTTAGCTCTAGTTATAGAACATTATTGTTTGTGTATCAAGATTATTATTGGGTAATATATACATATGCATAGCTTTCTAAGTTATATAAAACTGAACAAATATTAAAAGTGCAGATACATAACACACAACTGATTTGATATTGTCTATATAACCTTTTAAATTTGAATAAAATTGAAGATACATTATAGAACTTGATATATATAAATAATAAATTATGTAGTGTATTAGTGACGACCAATCAATTTTTTCCGATTCTTCAAAAAAATCATTGTCCTGGTAATTCATATTATTTTATGTATTAACCTAGTACATTTAAATCGTGATACATAGAAATACGAGAACATCAATTTATCAATAATGCATATGAATTTTGAAACAACTTATAAAGACAATATTAAACATCAAAATACAGTAAATATATAGAAAATGTGTGCCTTGAGCAATGTGGATCGAGAAATTGCAAATGCAACTTTTCTATCTTTTTTTGGGATTTTTTTTCCACATTTGCCTTAGAAAATGAAATTTCATCCTTTTACGACTCGGAATCTTTAATATTTTGATTTTGTCATTGTTAATTGATCATGAAACCTTTTGGATCCGTTTTCAGCCCAATCATCATCATAATCATAAAATGCGATCAATGTTAGATGAGTTTAATTGGGTAATCCTAATACTAAAAGAAAGAGCATTATCTATATGTATTAGATAAACAAGAAAGAATTTTACTATGGATAAGACGAAAACTACCTTATTCAGGAAGTTGAGTTTGATTGGTCGGAGAGAGAAATATTTTGAAATTCGAATTGAATTAATAAAAAACAACTGTTGAGATTATGGGAGTGATAACATATATATCCGGATGATTGGATTTTGAGAAAAAAGAAGAGATTTTTGTAATATTTTATAATGGAGGAAAAAAAGAAATATGATAAATAAAGATATGTATATGTGTAATTTTTCTTTTTTTTACAATCATCTTCTTATGGGGTAAATCAAAAACCGAATCGTTAACGACTAAAAATTGATAAATCGAATAACGATAAGAAATATCTTATTGATTTGTTATTGATTTAACATACTTAAAAATTAAAAATCAATAAATTAAATTAATAATACATAAAATTGAATGAACCGATCGATGCACACTCTTACCTCGCGAGTAGGCTTAAATATTCTACAATATTGTCGCTTATTTGAAGAGGCAAGTATTCATTATTATTATTTTTGAATTTCTCCTCTTCATTAGTTGTTAGACTTTTAATTTCTTCTCCAATTTTTTTTTGTCTCTGCAAGTATTTTCAATAAATTCCCGATGCACCGCGCACTTCTCTAATCACTCCAATATGTAGAAACGTCAATTCCGGATAATATGCCACTGGAATCACCCAAAAAAACGGAGGTCTAGAGTTCTCATAATCGTGTTTTGAACATAAGGAACAAGACTGAAAATCATAGGGGATTAATAAAAGGACTGAAAATCGTTCATCGCTAGCGAGCCCAATATATGTAGCAGCCGCATTGAAGAAAGAAAGAATTTTTAGAATTGTTTACAAGGGTTATGCATGATAGCGATGAACAAAATTCTAGGCACCAACAAATCAAGAAAAAAATCAGTTGCGGTTCGATAGGATGCTCCAGATTCATTGGAGACCCCGTGGGAGCAAAAAAGTACGTTATCCACCAAATTCAACATTATGAACTCAACGGAACCATAGAAACAAGGTCGTATTGGTAAGAAGTGACCCCATACCACATGGTCCTATTTTAGTTAAAATCCACAAAGAAGGTCAAAATGATTCTGAAAATCTTGAAATCCAAACCAAAGGTCTTTCTAGATAAAAATCAACATTTCAAAGGTAATAGAATTGTAAAAATTCCATGCCGAGTCAACATCCTTCAAAGGCTCCAAAATACGAAAATTTGTACAAATTCAAACGAACAATCAGACGATCAAATTTTTAGTCCCACCAAATAATAAATGACTTGAAATCAATATAGAATATCTCTAAATGTTGAAAATGATCTAGAGGGTCATTATAGAGTTAGTCAGATTGTTAAGATCACTAAGGATAAAGTAGTCATTCACTGTGTTAGCGGTAATAACCTTTCCACTAGATAGTTAGTCATGGTAGTTACTAATTGAAAAGGAAGAATATATATATATATATATATATATATATATATATATATTATTTATCATTTTTCCTCTCTGTATTAAGTAGTCTATGAACTCAATCAATGAGAATTTCTCTCTTTAGTTTTTTTCCTCTTTCTCTTTAAGTTTGAGTTTCTTCATTTATGTTCATTAAGAATATCGTCTATGAGTAAAACTAGGCAACATATGTATATATTGAGTTTCTACACTTAATAGTATAAAAATGTGATTCAATATGCATATACGTTTTAACATCGAAATTAATTTGGTTGTTCAAATTTGACATCTCTAAAAGAATATCTAATTATTTGTCGCTCAACAGAGAAGCAATTTGAATATATCTATCATTTCCACCTAGTATTTTTTGGTTGAAAGTTTAGAATATTCATTACAATGTGATTTAATATAACTTACATAATATGTACGATTTGTATGGGACACACGCGTAACAACGTATTCAGAACTAGAATAAGGTCAAATGCCTAAAAATGTGTCTTAGAGTTTAAAATGGGTCGAAGACTTAAAATTATCCAATTTCCAGGTCCTTCTAAACCTTGCTTCAATTTTGTTATCATTATTTCAAATTGTATTTTAGTCATCCTATTTGGTCCCATCCTAATTCTATGGTAATGTCTTGTAATTTAATTGTTGTTGACTTCTATTAGAGAAAATGTAATCCAAATAATTTTGTCATTTGAATTGTCGCTTTACTTCTTAATAGATTGTTCAATTATCGAATTTCGAATATCAATCAATTTTATCTATTACTTGTTTAAATTTTTTAAAAATGAATTCAAAAGGACTCTTCTTCACGACTCGAAGTAAAGGCTTTCCTTTTCGAATTAATTCAAAATTTTCCTTGACTTATCATTTTCCTGAATAAAACTAGACAAGTTTTTCCTTAATCAATTAAATTAGCCCAAAAAGATTTATTTATTATTAACTACATGTTTGTGGACACTTGTATTAACTACATGTTTGTGCATGAAAAAAAGAGAAAAAATAATTTAAAATTAATTATTTTTTGGATATATTGTAGTTTATTTTTTGTATTTGTAAAAAATATTCGAGGTTATACATGATAAATTTTAGAAGAAACTTAGTGAAAAAATAAACTTTACGATAGATTAAAATTAGCCGTTGAATAAAAAAATAAAGAAAAACGTGTGAGAAGTATCAGATATATCTTTTCATGAATATATTTTTTTTTAAATTGATTTTTTACTTTCATTAGAGGAAAATGATATATGTAAGTCATTTTGTAATAATATGAGTATATATGAGTTACTTTTATAATGAGAGGTATATCAAATCTAAATGACAATTTGAAGGGGTATTATAAGACCATTTTCCCTTTGTAATATCATGAGAGAGAGAGAGAGTGTGTGAACACTGGAATTTTTGACTAAACTAAGCAATTATATAAAGCAATTTATTAAAATAATACATTTTTCTAAAATTTTATAAAACTAGTATAAACGTATTTCACAGTAGGGCTGTTCAAAATCGAACCGAAACCGATAAGCCAAACCGATAAAAAAGTTATTGGTTTATAGTATTGGGTTATTGGTTTAGTGGTTTTGATAACGGTTTTGACTTTTTTTGGTATCGAGTTGTCGGTTCTTAACGGTTTAAAGTTTTTTCTTAACGGGTTAATCGATAACCCGATAGTAAATTAAATAATTATATTTATACCATTTTGTATATAAAGTCCTCGACTTAGAGTTTAATTTCCTACTTTTATTTTTGTTTTCTCAAACACTTGATTATTCAACAATGTAAAAGTGTTTGCTTTTGAGCAAGATGTAACTTGTGAACTCAAGTGAATGATTTATTTGGTTTGTCACCTTGTTTCTAAGTGATTTTCAATGTTTTTTCTTTATTGTCAAATCTTAACGGTTAAACCGATAACCTAACCGATAACGATCAAAAACGATAAATCAATAACCGATAAGCCAATATCTTAATGGTTCTATAACTGTTTGACATCTCTACAAACCGATAACCAATAAGCCAACCCGATAAACTTCAAAACCGAACCGAATCAGCCGATACACAGCCCTATTTCACAGTAACATTTTAGGGTATATTTCGTTTTCTAAAAACTAACAGTGTTAGTTTGATATACGTTACTGTAAGTAACTTTTAATCCTAAAATGTTAGTTTGAGTAAAACGTTACTGTGAGTAACGTATATCAATCTAACACCGTCAGCTTTTAAAAATAAAATATACCTTAAAATGTTACTGTGAAATACGTTTATACTAGTTCTGTAAAATTTTAGAAAAACGTATTATTTTGGTGAATTGTTTTATATAATGGCTTAGTTTGGTCAAAACCTCGTGAACACTGTGACAGAGAAAATTGTGCCACAAAAGAAAAATATGAGAGACTTTGAGTGCATGGTACAGTGTATTTGGCTATAGAGCACTTTTCAGTTTCACATACAATTTGTTGTTCTAAAAGTTCACATTTTCAAGTCTAAACCAAAAAACACTCCATAGTAATTAAGAATTTGACACTAATAGCTAAAAGACTTGACTGACTTGCACTAATTGATCTAAACCAAACAACACTCCTAGTGTAATGTATATAATGAATTAAAAAGGAACATTATTGCTTTGCATTATCAATTCTTGTTTTAGCTCAACAAGGTATATATTATACAGTTATGGGCAGAATTAGTTGCATTGTCCTCTTTGGTTTTGCAGTTCTCATTCTGCTTCATAACCAAACTTCACTTGCTACTGTTCCTAATATTAGCACTGATGAAGCTGCTCTCTTTGCACTGAAATCACACATTTCTTCTCATCCTAATAACATCTTAGAAAGCAACTGGTCTTCGTCCAGCCCCGTTTGCAGCTGGATTGGAATCACTTGCAGCTCCCGCCACCATCGAGTCACTGCTTTACACATTTCTAGCATGCAACTTCATGGTACCATTCCTCCACACATAGGAAACCTCTCATTTCTTGTTTCCCTCAGGATCAATTACAACGCTTTCCATGGAAATTTGCCAGCAGAGTTGGCTCATTTGAAGAGGTTGAAATTGATTAATGTTAGAAGTAATAACTTCACTGGAGCCATTCCATCATTTTTGAGTTTGTTACCAAACTTACACACTGTGTCCCTCTGGAGCAACCAATTTTCGGGGGTAATTCCATCTTCCCTTTTTAATCTAACAAAGCTGCAAGTGTTGAGTTTGCAGAGTAATTTTCTCGTAGGAGAGATCCCTCGAGAAATTGGTAATCTTCGTTACTTGACTGTCCTAGACCTGCAATACAATCAGCTTACTGGCCTTATACCACCATCAATATTTAACATTACGACAATGCAAGTGATTGCTCTTACCAACAACAATCTTAGTGGAAAGCTTCCAACAACTATATGTGACCATCTACCAAACTTGGAAAGGCTTCATCTCTCAAGCAACTCCTTAGATGGAGTTATTCCATCAAACCTTGAGAGATGCAGAAAGCTTCAAACATTGTCATTGTCGTTCAATGATTTTATTGGAACCGTACCAAGAGAGCTAGCAAACTTAACGGCTCTTATAACATTATTTCTTGGACAACAACACTTGGAAGGTACGTAGTATGATATGATATGTCCTTACAAGATATCTAAAAGGTAATTACTCATATATATATACATTTCAAAACAATTAATTGACAGGAGAGATACCTGTGGAGCTAGGTAATCTTAAGAAACTACAGAAGCTGGGATTAGCCGAGAATGAGCTTACTGGTTCGGTCCCTACAAGCATTTTCAACATATCAGCACTGCAGGTCCTAATACTTTCACTAAACAACCTTTCAGGTACTCTACCTTCAGATATAGGTCGTGGAATGCCGAACCTAGAAGAATTTTACTGTGGAGGAAATAATCTGAGTGGTTTTATCTCTGATTCAATCACAAATTATTCGAGACTAAAAATGCTTGATCTCTCATTCAACAGTTTCACAGGTCCAATTCCTAAATCACTCGGTAAATTAGAATACCTTGAGGCTCTAAACTTGGGATACAATAGTTTAATCAGCGATTCAACATTAAGCTTCCTTGCATCATTAAATAACTGTAGGAATCTAAGAAATCTCTGGTTCTATTATAATCCTTTGGATGCCATTTTTCCGGCATCTGTTGGTAATTTCTCCGACTCCTTGCACGGTTTTGAAGCAGATGGTTGTAAACTTAAGGGCATAATTCCCAATGAAATTGGTAAACTCACTGGTTTGACAAAGATGAGTCTATCTAACAATGAGTTCACCGGAGTTATTCCGAATACCATCCAAGGCATGTTGAGCCTTCAAGAACTTTACCTAGATGGAAACAAGATACAAGGACCCATACCAGATGATATGTGCAGTTTACAGAATCTTGGTGCATTGGACTTGTCACAAAATAAATTTTCTGGTTCCGTGCCACCATGCTTAGGAAAACTTACCCGTTTGAGGATACTTCATCTAGATTACAACAGGTTGGATTCTAGATTACCAGAAAGCTTGGGAAGCCTTACAGATCTTTTAGAATTTAGTGTTTCATCCAATTTATTAAGTGGGCAAATTCCATTTGAAATTGGTAATTTACAGGCAGCAACAATCATTGATTTGTCAAAAAATGATTTTTCTGGTACGATTCCTAGCACTTTAGGGGGTCTAGATAAATTGATTCATCTTTCTCTAGAACATAATAGACTAGATGGGCCTATTCCAGATTCATTTGGCAAAATGTTGGCATTGGAATTCTTAGATTTGTGCTATAACAATCTTGTTGGTGAAATTCCAAAGTCATTAGAAGCTCTTGTGTCTCTCAAGTACCTCAACTTTTCATTCAATAAATTAATTGGAGAGATTCCCACTGGTGGTCCTTTTTCAAATGCCACAGCTCAATCCTTCTTGTCTAATGATGCACTATGTGGTGATGCCAAGTTTAATGTGACAAAATGTGTCATCCAAACACCCAAGACGAAAAAGGCTAACTTAGTTTTGTACATCAGTTTGGGAGTGGGTATGTTACTTCTTGTATTAGCCCTTGCATATGTATATGTAAGATTGCGAAATACAAAAAAGAATACAGGTCAAACAAATGTGTCACCGTTAAAAGAGCATGAAAGAATTTCCTATTATGAAATTGAACAGGCAACAGAAGGATTCAACGAAACCAACTTGCTTGGTAATGGGAGTTTAAGCACGGTCTACAAAGGATACTTAAAGATGGTACCCTTTTTGCAGCAAAGGTATTCAATGTGCAATTGGAGCGTGCATTCAGAAGTTTTGACATAGAATGTGAGATACTCAGAAACCTTCGCCACAGAAATTTGACCAAAGTCATCACCAGCTGCTCCAATCTTGATTTCAAAGCCCTAGTGTTGGAATACATGCCCAATGGGACACTTGATAAATGGTTATATTCTCATAACTTATTCTTGAACTTATTGCAGAGATTAAATATAATGATAGATGTTGCATCTGCAATGGACTATCTCCACAATGGTCATTCAACAGCTGTGGTGCATTGTGACTTGAAGCCAACCAATGTCTTGCTAGATCAAGAAATGGTTGCTCATGTCAGTGATTTTTTTGTTCAAACAAGGAAATTGTTAGGTGCAGGGGAGTTTTGTTCAAACAAGGACAATTGCAACCAGGTTGGATATATTGCTCCAGGTATACTACAACTTTCTCAAAGTTTTCTCGTATCGTTTAAATACTCAAAACAATTCTTCCCCCTGGATATAAATGGTTGCCACTCTTGGATGATAACTTGCCAAACAAGATCTGAATAGCAACACATTGGTGTTTTATATAAAATGCAGGTTGCTTTCACGTGAGCATTTTGCTTTTGTAAATATTTTTTAGCATTTGTTGCAACTAGCTAGCTAGCTTGCTGAGCTGATGACCTCATGGAATTAATATCAGCGCAGTGGTGACTTTCTTTAATTCATGTCGGAAGAATAGAGTTCGTATGCAGTGGCTCCAAGAGGGGTGTGATCTATATCAACCACCACAAGGGGTGTTGTGGGATATATAGATGAGATCCCTGCACCCTTAACTAATGGTCTCGGGTTCAGGCTTGAAAATGGAGAAATCCAGAGTTAAACCCTTACAAAGGTGCGAATCTGGATTACTTAGGCTGGTGTGTCCGATGGTTATATATAAAATAACAAAATAGGCGTGCGTGTAATAATGTGTGATACAAGTTTATTAAAGTGTAAAAAAGAAAGGGAGAAAGCATAGAAAGATTGCACTTTCTTAACATGCTCCGAGGAACAATTGAAGAATCTATGCGTAAAAATTTGAGTTAATAACTTTGATGGTCACTCAACTATCAATTGTTTTCACAGAAAGTCACTCAACTTTCATTTTCAACTCAAAAGTCACTTAACTATTATTTCTTTGCACAGAAAGTCACTCAACTTTCATTTTCAACTCAAAAGTCACTCAACTATGACTTCTTTGCACAAAAAGTCACTCAACCTATTTAATTATTTTTTCATTAAAATTTAGTGACATGAAATTTTAATTATCAACTAAAATCTTAAGAATAAAATATATATATCCATTTAATTCATTTAATGACCCGCCTATTTAATCCAACCCGCTAAAAATATAACATTAAACATTTTATTTTTTTATTAATTCTCTAAATCATTCCCTATTGAACATTGAACATTTATTTTACCATTAATTCGCTAAAAGAATGTGGGAGACAAGGGATAATGATTTAGGAAATTAATGGTAAAATAAAATGTTCAATATTATATTTTTAGCGGGCCGAGTTAAATGGAGCGGGTCATTAAATGAGTATATATTCAATTCTTAAAATTTTGGTTAATAATTAAAATTATATGTCACTAAATTTAAATGAAAAAACAATTAAATAGGTTGAGTGACTTTTTGTGCAAAGAAGTCATAGTTTAGTGACTTTTGAGTTGAAAATGAAAGTTGAGCGACTTTCTGTGCAAAGAAATAATAGTTGAGTGACTTTTGAGTTGAAAATGAAAGTTGAGTGACTTTCTGTGAAAACAAATAGTTAAGTGACCATCAAAGTTATTAACTCTTAAAAAATTGATATAAAAACAATACTTTTGTGTCTTTATTTTGCCTAGGTAATTTTGTACCATCTGACTAATGCTGGCAATTTAGTTATCCTAAGTTACTGCTTTAGACATTTCTTTCATGATACCATTCTTCCACATCTTGGAAACCTCTCATTTCTCATCTCCCTTGACAACACTTTCCAGAAGAGTTGGCTCATAGTAACTTTTTTTTTAAGTTAAAGTCTTTTGTATTGTGTTTCAAGTTTTGAGTTCTTGTATGTATTTCTTCATATTTCTACATAAAAACAAGTGCAATTACAATACAAGTTAATAGAAAAATAGTGCATCCACTTCATAGTGTTGTAACATTCAAATGCATCATTATTATAACTTCACAAAAAAGAACTATCTTAAATTACATTAGCTTGCTTATGAAGAACTACTAACATCTTAACAATATATCAGTTTTATTGTCAAAAGATATCAATATCTTAGCACTATTTTTATGGTTCCTTAGATTGTAATTTGTTTTTCTTTTGTTCATCCTCATCTCTTCAACTTAGCCTATTGTTTTTGTTGCTTTGCCCTTCTACCTTACTCCACTCCTAGATTCATAACTAATGTCTCTAGTAATATTGACGTAAATCCATTTTCAGCAATAAACACATTCATTTCAACTAGCCTAAAAAGTTTAACAAGTAATATTTCATCTGGTGCGGTGAATAAAATCATTGTATCGTTAAAAAATAACAGATGAATGCAACAGGTGAAATGCATTGAGAGAGCGAAAATTATTATATGATTTGAAGATATAAGTTAAAATCTGTTGAGAATATCATTAACTAATAAAAGTGTGTTTTTTCTTAGAGCTTAAATTTTTAGATTAGATGGTCACACACTTTAACAAAATCCCAAAAGAGTCAAAATCATCCACTTTCGTCAATCGACATCATTAAGATACAAACATATATTTCTTCTTGCCCCATCAAATGAACATGATGAAGAAGAAGGCCACAAATCTAATTAACCAGAGCCCAACAAAGGGCTAGCTAGTTTTGGAAGGTGGATCTCAACCTATACATTAATTAAAACAAAATATTGGCCTATCTAATTAAACTAATTGTACTACTATTAATGAATTCACAATAGCCACAACTTGACTTGCCTTCCAAAATGAATTAGTTCCTCCTATATGTCATATCCAGAGGTTAGACATGAGCATTGAACCTTCTCATTCCTCAAGAGATTTTTCCATGGGAACAAAGCATCCTGTTTCAAAAAAGAGTGTTATGCTGTGGTATAAAAAGTTAAAAAGGACAGTCTGTTGCACTAAAACTCCCGTTATTATATCTATATATATATAATATAATACCCTAAATTTGTGTCTCGTATACATCAGACAATAATAATCTACTGAAACTGCCAGAGCAGTTGGAATCATAGTACTCATTATCATAAAGATTTTAGCATTGTTTATTAATATGTCTATTTATTGTTATTAAAAATTTTCTTTAATTATAGTGTTAGAGCATAAATATCTATATTGGGCATAAATATAGAAAAACTAAAAAATTGAACTGAATTAATTCGATTCTTCGGTTTGATTCTTGGTTTTAGGGTCCGGTACTTCGGTGCACCGAAGAATCGAAGTATTCAAACTTTTTTTTTCTTTATCATAATCAGCAATGACGACTAATGCACGACCATCTTATCAACCAAAATTTGCAACAAATGTCTTAATTTGGACTGTCAATGATATTGCCCTGATACCCATTACGATTTTCTGGATTTGTTAATACTACCTATTTGATTACAGTAGTAAGTTAATTCAATTTATTAAGGAGAAACTTAGTAATTATACTACTTCATTACCATATATCCCATTATTACTTATACTTTCAAAATATTACATATCATACTATTAATTTAAGACTTTTCTATCATATGTATATACGGAAAAGGGCCTAAAATACCCTTGAACTATCAGATTTGGTACAAAAATACCCTTCGTTGATCTTTCGGCTCTAAAATACCCTTGCCGTCAATGTAATGGCCCTAAAATGCCCTTATTTTTGACAGCAACATTTTAAAATATTATTAAACGTATTATTTATTATGTGGCACGATTTTATTGGTATATTTACAGTTACCTAAACTAATCAAATTCCAACCCAAATTTGGATCCACCAAATAAACCCATACCCGCCCCACCTAAAAAAGAACCCCATTAAATTAAGAAAAAAAACCTTAATTCTCACAGAGGTGTTCTTCAAGCTTTTTAAAAAGTAAAATCCTCTCATAGTGAATTTACTTTTTCCTTAATACATAGCCAAATAGTAAGTGAACCTAAATTTAAGTACAATAAATGATTCTTCAAACGATTTTGTCAATAGTCACCTACCAACTTAAGCTCCCAAATTTTGAAACTGAGATGTGAAATTCTTCGGCTTCAAAAATCGAGTTCCGTTGATTTGGTTCAAGAATTTAAGAACCTTCAACTTTAAATATATTTCCAACTTGATTCGGTATCCTTCGAACTCCAAAAAATATGAGTAGATAAATTTGATTTTAGTAAGTATACTAGTTTAAGCTTGAATCTAATTGGTATTGTATTTGAAACTTAAACTCGTCGTAAGTTAGCTGAATAATGAGAAGAAAAAAACCTGGTTTAAATATATTGAACACTATTGAAGTTCAGATAGAGCTCTAATGGCGATTACAAACTTTTGATATATAATTTGTTACTTATTTGAAGTCGTGATTTAGATTATTGTCTTGCCATCATTGTGAAGTTGTATTTTGATTTGATTTTGAAGGGATTTAAAGATGAACTAGGATAGCTTGGAACGAATTTGTAGTTGGATTCACGAAGAAGGTGATAATAATTTGAAGACCAAATCAAATCTAGCATAATGAACAAGATGAAATCAAGGTTTTTTGCTCTTCAATTTAATGGGTATTTAGGGCGGGTGGGTATGGATTCTTTAGGTGGATCTAGGTTTGGATTGAGATATAATTAGTTAGATTAATTTAAAACACACCAATAAAATCAGGCCACGTAATAAATGATACATTTATTAATATTTTAAAATGTGGCCGTCAAAAATAAGGGCATTTCAGGGCCAATACGTTGACGCCAAGGGTATTTTAGAGCCAAAAGGTCAACGAAGGGTATTTTTGTACCAAATCGAATAGTTCAAGGGTATTTTAGGCCCTTTTCCGATGTATATATATTGAGAAAAATACACCTAGATATATGTATTTTTGCTATCAAATACACTAACACAGTAAGGAAGCGAGCGAAATTTATCATGTATAACAAATACACGTAAATCATACCAGATACATGTACCTGGAATACCAAATATATAGGAGAGTGACAAGCGAGATTTGTTATTTATCCTAAATACATGCAATTTCACTTGAATATGGTGTATCCTAGAACAAATTATACTTAATTTTGACCTCATATATCTTGAGATACATATATCATACGGTCCTTGAGATAAGCATCTACAAATTCAGTATCTAAAGGCTAAAACCAAAAAAAAAGATTCTGAATCGTTAATCAATATTGTGACCACTTAATCTCACACAAGTTGAATATCCTTGGACATTAGCGGGGTTTATTTTCCTTGTTATTGTTGATAATTATCATACAAAATTGCAGAATCGAATTTTAAAAACTGAATTAAATCGAATCCAACTGAACTAGTTTGATTCGATACTCGATACACACTCAAAATTTGATGAACTAAATGTTCAGCCCTATGACTATATGTGAAAAAGAATTAGTAAAGAGAAAAACAAATCAATTTGCACAAACATTAACAATTAGTAGTGATTATCTACAATCCCAAGATTCAAACTCACACCTAACTTGTTAAAACAATAAGAAGAGTAACATAAGTAAAGGGTAGAAACAGGATGAATAAATTTAAATGAATTAAATACCTGCTTTGACATGCTTCCAAATAAAATCCATTCATTCTTCATAAAATCCTCCCTACAACACCAAAGTATGAAACTATAAATTATATTTTCTTTTCTGAAATAGAGTAAAAGGAAAGCTTATACAATAAAAAAATGTAAAAATGCATACTGTTGGTCTTTACACCTCACTACTTTATAATTTTTCCTCCAATGTTTTTATGTGTCGGTTCAGATTGATACATGTCATGAGTTAAAACAACCTAAAGTTATAACCTAAAGTCAAACTTATTATAACCTAAAGTTATTTTATTTTTGGAAACCACTCCTATTAGGACCACTACATATCTTTATTCTAACACCATTGAAATGGAAAGCTATAACAATTAATCATTACTTGGTATATTATTGGAGATGTCATTAACATAGATAGGACCCCTTCAACTAATATCGGACTTGGAAATTTGTCTTTCTTTCTTATTTTTATAAATGTTGATCAATTAATTTAGATTCTCCTAGTTTATTTATCAATTAATTCATATTTGCCTTTTTTACGGTTTCCACTTGTACTAGTCATGCGTAGATTTTTTTATGTATTATTTGATTTGATGTATTAAAAATAATATATATTGTAACAAAATATTTATTTACGAAAATATCCTCCATAATTATATATGGTGAAAAATATGTAAAAGTGCATATGAGGAGTAATTGAATCTTTAATAATGCTAATGCATGTAGTAGATTTTTTGCACTACTAATACCTAGAAATCTATAATATTTGTAATACACTTTTCATTCTCAATACACAATATAATGTATAACTAACGTAAACATTAGTTATATATAAAATGAAAAATATATCAAACAAAATACTGCTAATATATAAAGTCAATGCATATAATATTTTTACTAATACAC
The DNA here is from genome assembly GCA_022817965.1 of Solanum lycopersicoides. Taxonomy (NCBI): domain Eukaryota; kingdom Viridiplantae; phylum Streptophyta; class Magnoliopsida; order Solanales; family Solanaceae; genus Solanum; species Solanum lycopersicoides. Next base: position 66,508,552 of record CM040623.1, on the reverse strand, counting down.
TTTATCAAATCATGAGAAGATCCCAAACAAAGAATGATATAGATTTGTTTCACTAAAGGCATTGCTAAATGGGATTAATCTCATTATTGAAGTGAGCACCTTTTACAAAAGGCCAAAGATTACTCTGAGTGACTCAAAAGTTGGATCATGTACGAACCTCTAGTAAGTTGCCACGTAAAAATGAAGCTGTATGATCCCCTATGCACACATGGCCTTGTCTACTTGGGTTAAATGCGACCAACTTACAAAATTTAGGTTGGACACATCATTCGGATGGATTAACTTGGGAAAACATGATTTATCTACTTTGTACCTAAGATGACACTCTTCTCTAATTTGGTGAAAATTCAATTAATATGAGTAATTATTCAAGATAAATCAAAGTTCTACTATTTATTTATTTGAAAATCGGAAAATTGGGATACATTTTTGAGTGTGTGCTCCATTAATCATTTATATGAAATTCTTTGAAAGTATTTATCGTGAAACAGATATCTTGGCAGAAATAATGAAACATCAAAAACTCTATACATTTGGGGCATTTCTGCAATCTATAACTTAACTCAATCTTTCATATGTGACTCAGGGGTGGAGCCACAGCCTAGTAAGGGTAGTCAGACGAATATTTGTTTTTGAAAAATTATATCGGGTATATAAACAAATTATAATATTTTGATATATTATAAATTGAACTTTCTTTGACACAACAAATGTAGATAGACCGGCGATAGGCACACTTATTTACCTCACGAGGTCGGTAAAAAGATGTTTTGCGTACTCACACCGTTAAAAGAAACTATCAACTTTTTAATATTTAAATATTCTTAACGAAATTTCTGATTCTAACACTAACTTTAGCTATTTAGATGACCAAACGTGAGTCAAAGGTCCATAATTTGTTGGCATTACTAATCTTGGTAGATCCTTATTTCTTTGAATTCCTTCATGATTTCTCTTGGTCTTTCAAGGTTACTATCATATAACTTTTCTTCTTATAATTACGAGGGCTTAGTTTACTATCATATATCCTTAATGACCAGAGAGTGTCTAAATTGACATAAAAGTTGCTTAAATTTATTTTTGAGTCAATCTTTTATTTTCAAAAGTGTTTGATAAATATAAAAAAATAATTTAAAACAAGTTAGAAAGTATTAAATAAGGCTAAAAAAATTTAAAATAACTTATAATAAGGTAAAAATCAAAAATAGACCCCTCCCCAAACTTTTTATTTTTAAGTTAAAAGTCATTTAAATTTGATTTTTATTTTTTGACTTAAAAACTATTTCCACGTATCCAAACAGCTCTTAGTAGCAATCTCCTTTAGATGTCTTTTAGATCTCTTGCTAGTCATATTGTTACTTTCAAGGGACTTTACTCAACCTAATTTAGGAACTCTACTTACACGAGTACACTAGATCTACGACACTCAATTGTCATTTCCATCTTTTGTATCTAACAATTATTGCCATCTATGTGATATTTTTTATTTTTTCAGAGTTAGACAATTTAAGTAATTTAATTGAGAATTTAAGCATTAAATTTTTAATTTTTTAAATAAAATTTATATATTTGTAAACTATGTAAAAAATACTACTAAGTCGCAATAATTGACAATTCAAAATAATTAAATAATATATGAAAAAATTTAAGGTCAAAGATAGACTTGTTTAAATCTTGAAATTCAAAAAGTGCTATATAAATTAGGACGGAGGGAATATTATTCTTTTATAATTTTTTGTTTATTTGGTAAGATTGGATAAACAACTGAGTCTATTTTAATAGTTTTACAACTTATGAAATCCTTATATTTATGAGAAAACATACAACACAAAATTTTCATATCGCATGTCAAACAAAACTTTAATTTCGTCGCATGATATCATATCACGATTCCATATTAAATGACCAAATGGGCCTAAATTCAAAATTTACGCTACTAAAAATTCATATTGGAAGACGGAACATTCCCTAACAATAACAACTTTGTACTTAGAGAAACTCGAACCCACAATCTATAACAATTTATTAACATTGAAAAGGATAATACTAAGTTGTCGTTGTTAGAAGGTTTTAGGTCCTATTGAATAGTAAATTTGTTAAAGGAAAAGAGTCAAATATACTATATTGAACTTTCAGAAAAAATATACATTTATGTTATTTGTCAAAAATTTGACTCATTTATGTCATTTTCATTTGAAAAATATTACTAGAAAACTATAAATTACATGAGAATTTAACTTGCGGATTATTTTCGCAGAAATTTCCTATGAATTTTCGTGCAGAGATATGAAATTTACAAATTCTAGACTTCTCAGCTACATGTGAAAAACAATTCCCCAGAAAAATTGGTAGGTAACTTGGCGCCATTTTTATAAAATTATTACCAGGGGAATTATTTTACAAGTACCATTTTCACAGGTAATTCGCAAGTAAAAAAAAAATTGTAATACGTTTGCAAGAAAAATCCTAGAAAAAGTTATTTGCAGATGTAGCTAGAAATAATTACTTGAAAATTTATTTAGAAATAATTTTATATGTTACGAATTTTGTTGAAAATTTATTTCTTAGAGAATTTACTTGGAAATTTTCTTACTTGGAGAATTACTTGGGAATTTTATTGATTTGAATTTTGTTGGAGAATTTTAGAGGAATGCATACTTGAACATTTTTTAAATACAATTTAATTGAAAGTTTTTCTTGGAATTTAAGGATTTGTTTTATTTGGAGTCTTCAAGGAATATTTTCTTTAAAATACATTTGACAAAATTAAAAATATAATAATATAAAAAAAATAACAATAACATTAGAATGAATTTTATTATTAAATATTTACTCTACTTTATTAAATAATTTATTATACAATAATATCAATCTAATAGTGTGGTGGAACATTACCACAAATAATATGAATATGTTTACGCTACATTCTTAAAAAGTTATTTTTTGTTTCTAAAAGAAATCATTCTTGAAGATATTATTGCTGAATTTTAAATTTAACGTCGATTTCTTGTTTGAATGATAACTTTACATTTTGGTAATCTTGGCACATCTCATTATAGTGCACCAGTGCTAAAATTTACCTACTAATTGCTACAAGATGATATACATTTCTACTTTCTAATTCTTGTTGGAGATAAGATATGTGAGGATAGAGCTAGAGAGAACATGTTCTCTACAATTGTAGTTAATGAGTGTAGGATTTAGTATTCTTTCTTTATTTTGGTTTCTTTTCAAAAATATTTGCACCTACATAGTTTTATTTTTTAGTTTACACTTGTATATCCAATATATAACTCATATCATATGATAGTTGAGATTTTTCTATCCTTACTAGAATTTAGGAGCACAAGCCTGTGGAATGGAAAAAATCATGTTAGGGGAGTCGCCCCCTTGAAATGCGCAAATCTGAATTTAGTCGAACTTTAATGTGAATACCAAACATCGAATACCGAATGAGAAAACACTATATCCACTATAAAAATATTGAACATGTTGCTTAACGACGAAAACAATATATCCACTTTAAAATGTTGTCTTTCATCAGCTTGATGTTCAAGATGCTTAGAGCATTGAGTCCTTAAAAAAGTTCATACAAACACAATATGGGAGGCTTGATATTCGCATGAATCTATGTATTGCTCCTAATTCGATCTCGAGACAAATATTGGACAGTTTCTGAATAAATTTCTGCATGTAAATAATGCTGGAGCTTCTGGAGTGGTACCTGATGAAGATGTCCAAAGGGCCATGAACATGGGTAAGATAATTTGCTCAATGCTTAGGCCTTGTTTTATTATGCGATTCAATCTCATATATATCTAATTGTGGGACTACAGGAACATGTGAAATTAGGTCATACGGATGAGGATTGTCTAAGATTTATAAGAAATTCACCATCTCATTAATCACCGATATGAGACTTTTGTCATTTTTTAACACCTCACCTCACGTTCAATGCTCAGCATCTGATACGTGGGCAATTTTGATTTTGGGGTCCCAACATCGGATGAGACGGGCCCTGCTCTGATACCATGTAAAATTAAGTCTAACTTTTGGAGTGTGAATTAGGTGTAAGACCTAACTTCACATGGTATACAATGCTGAAGGACCTGTCATGCTAGCTCTTTTGACTGATGGAGGACCTATTGGTTGCTACTTTGATTGTACAGTAGTCTCCGAATTCTAGATTGATATTATTGTATAATAATTTATTTAAGCATTTTCCCTTATTTAAATAATCACTTGAGTTAATGAATTTATTTATCAATAAAGTACTTTTTATTTTATAACAATATTAAATTTACTTATCTACTCTCTTATTTATATTTCCTGAAAGATCATATACGCCAGAAACATACACAAAGTCACTGGAAAAAACATTTTTAATGTGTAATGGCTTTTTGATGACTCTGCAACAAAGATATTGTAAGAATCAAGGTATAAATAAATAAACAAACAAAGATTTTACTGTCCTTAAAGTAGGGGTATATAATCAGGTTGATTTGGGTTATTCAATATCAAATCAAATCATTCATGTCAAAATTTCAATTTATACCAAACTAAATTCATAAAATTCGATTTTTTTAGATTTTTCAACCTCGGATATTTTTTTGGATTGGTTTTGATTTTTCAAATATCAAACTGTTGGAATTCTATCCTCCTGAATTCTTCACAGAAACACGTACAGACAACGTGTTTCTGTTTATGTAAAGCTTTAACAACGAACAAATTAAAAACAACACTTTGTATTATTCATAAACCTCAAACAATACAACGATTACAAAACACCATAACCTAAGAAATTATAAACTCTAATTTCTTTTACCTCAAGACACAAAACTAATCCCTAGTTTTGTATCTTCTAACCCTCTTCAAGTTATTCAACTTGTTAAGCAACTCCTACTCACACAACTCGGATTGTAATCAAGCACCAAAACAAACTAAGTCATTAGTTACATCAGAAATAGAACATAAACACTATTTGTCCCATCAATAGAAATGACTAACAAAGCTTAAACAACTAAACATCAAAACATAAAGTCATAGCACAATATCACTAAGGATTATACAAAAGGAGAAGAGGGTTTTTTCACAAGACCAAAAACTTGCTGCAAATAGGTAGAGTTAGAAGCACGCTCGTCATCCAAAGCCTTCTGAGTCTTAGCAAGCTTCTCTTTAAGCTTAGAAATTTTTTGTTTCAACTGACCCATCTTCAACCCATATTCAACATGTACCTGTTCAATCTCAGTCATGTGAGAGTCTTTCAAAGCCTCAATTTCCTCATCCTTAGCAGTTAACGAAGACCTTAATCGTTGCATTTGTGTATTAGGGCCTCTTGAGAGTGGAGGAAAGATAGCCAGATCAACATCCCCAATTACATCCTTAACTTGTTCATGCCACTGCTTAACAGGTACCTGAAAATACTCAAATATATGTGCAAACCAGAAACCATATCCGAGCCCATGGTTGGAGTTATCATCCACACACATCCTATTTATGTGGCACAAAATTAGTTTAGGCAAATTTATTGGAACCTTAGTAACCAGTAATTCCATAATTGTAAGATCCAAATAGTTTGCTTCAGTATGCTTCTCTTTTCTTGGAACCAGAACCTTATGAACCATATCAAATACTAGCTTATGAAGTGTACTCATAGCACCTCTATCCACCCTAGTTGAATTTCTTAATGTTGGATCATTAGTAAAACGACGTGATATTTCAATAGCAGAAATATCCTCTATAATCGGCCAGCTACATTTTACGTAATCACACCAACCTGAGTTAGGCACAACTAAGATTTGTTCTAACAATGCAGGTGTTAGGGTGATTGATACACCACCAACACTACTAGTGATAGACTCAGCAGACCCAGTAGCATTAATGCATAACTCCCTAGTTTCAATCTTAGCTAGTTTACGATGATAAGCCCCTTGAAGTAACAAATTCGACCACCCTTGTGCGTTTATCAAAGCAAGTAATTCATCCATATCATTTCCCCCTAAACCAGTAATCTGTCTTCCCCAAATTGCCTCTTTCTTTCGAAAGCCATTATACGATCTTGATGTTTTTTTCTATTGACTTCAAGATCACTATCACTATTAGCAACTTGACCAAATTTTGTTGATTTAGAAAAAGGTCTCTTTCTTTTTCTTTTATTCTTGCTGTTCCCTATATGGCTATGAATTGCTAGAGAGTGAGAGGGAAGAACAACCTTACTTGTTACCGACCGTTGTCTTGGAGTCGCTTTGACACGAGCCACTTCTACTTGAGTCCTCTGTGCTGATCGAGTTTTGCGACGGACAATAGACTCTTGAAGACGGAGAAGTGAACGAACTTTCTTAGGAACCATTTGGATGATAGGAATAGAAAAAAGATGCACCTGTCCCTTTGATAAACTAGGTTCTTCTTTCGTTGATTCATTTCCCAACTCACTGCTACTCTATTTTCCCGATTCCCCCTTACTTTGTGCCGTGAATTTTCCTCACTACCATCCCTATTCTGCGTGCTTTCTTCCCCCTGACTCATTGCGTCCTCTTCTAATGGGAAGGCGAAGTGAGTTATTCCTTGGGAATCAATAAACAGAATGACGAGTAACTCAAAAAGATTATCTGGGTTGTCAATGGGAATAATGACAAGATGTAGATGTGAAGATGGTGCCATTTAGATTTTTAAAAAGGGTTGTTCATTCACCATTGTAACACATATGAGATATGAAAACATTTAATTTGAATAAGATGATCTCTACATTCTACTCCCCATATCTTGAGTCTATATTATTTGTAGTATATTGCTTATATTTTACATTACTTTTATATGTAAAATAAATTTTAAAATTTTAATATATGGTGTCAGCTGGTTGATTTGATTCGGATTGAATTTTTTTTTTTGTTAAAAACAAACCAAACCAATTCAAGTATAATCCATTTTTTTTCAATATCAAACCATTAGTCAGATTTCTTTTCCGATTTAATTTGATTTTCGGTTGCGATTTTGTAGATTTTATCCTTAAACAATTTAATAGTAAAATGCCTAATTAATTATCACATTAAATTAGTCATTGGTCATGACTTGCTTCCATGACTAATATTCAGTATCATATCCTTATCGATCTGCAAGATCATGAGGTAGCCACAATATTTTTTGAAAATTTTATAAAAATACCTCATGGTGTAATTTTTTTATTTACAAAATGAGATCTCAAAGAGAAGTTGTAAGTAATGAAAATTCTCAAAGTAGTATTCACAAAAGGCTAAAATCCATCAATTCGGATAATTTGGATTCTCCATCAGCAAAGTTTCATCAGATAGCTGATCGAAGAGATGAGTTTTCTCAAACGATACCTTCTTCAAGCAACCTTCATCTCCGTCAACGTATTACTAAACTATTTACGCGGAAATCGGATTGGCCAACCATTAGGAAAATGTTTAAAGAGTGGTTCAAAAATTCGATGAATATTGTACTTTTTATCTGGATTGTATGTGTAGTTGTTTCTAGTGTAATGATGCTTCTTTTGATAACGGGGGCGTTGAACCATGTGATCCCTAATAAATCTCAGAGAGATACATGGAATGAAGTGATTAACCAAATTCTCAATGTGTTGTTTACTCTGTTACGTCTATACCAGCACCCGCAAAGGCTATCTCACTTTAATTTTTTAATGCGATGGAGACCGGAAGAGATTTCCAGGATGAGAAAGTCTTATTGCAAAAATGGAACGTATAAGCCCAATGAATGGACACATATGATGGTGGTTGTCGTATTACTTAATCTCAATTGTTTTGCTCAATATGCTCTGTGTGGGCTTAATTTGGGTTACAAGAGATCAGAAAGACCAGCCATTTTGGTAGGCATATGTTCCTTTGTTGCAGTTTTGGCACCTACCATTGCTGGAGTTTACTGTACACACAGTCCTCTAGGAAAAGATTATGATACTAAGTTAGACGACGACGAAGCACAAGTTCGAAAAATAGCTGTAAGAGCGAGCAGTGCTAGCCAACCGAAACTACAACAAAAATAATTTTTAGCGGCAATAAATAGTCACATTTATAAAGAGTGTTAAACTCATACAAAAGTTGAAAATGCGATAATGATACCACACCTACTCCTCAGTTATTCAAAGAGAAGATGACAACCTGAACCATAAATTGTAATCTTGCCTCTCTCCAATTTTCATTTAAGCTATTAGTATGTTGTATTGCTACATTTTAAATATGTAGTACAAGTGTTGATTATGATCATCATGTTTAGATAATATTAATTCTCTGTAATATCGTTGCACTACTCTTATATTTTTTTATCACTTATTTTAGATCATAAAATGGAATGGAGGGAGTATAAAATAATTTTGAAATTGTTGTTACTCACTTTAACTTTGTACGTATAGAAATATTCCAATTATAATCGCTTATTGTTCTTCATATACCTCCAAGGACTTTGAGTAAGCTTAAATAATCTCCAGTCACAATCCAAATTCACAAGTCATGATGGCATTTATGTTCTCAATCGATAGGTAAGTCAACCGGCCCCTAGTTTACGAATTTAACTAAGTTAATTATTAAGGTGAAAAGTAAACAACAAGTAGAATATCTTCAACACTAAGTCCTTCATAAATACGAAATGCGTAAAGTTAAAAATATCACCCAAGAATTTGTGTCGTTGCAAGTCTGAAACTAAAATGACAAGTCTAAACATAAGAGATATGTTGTCTGAATACTAAAAGAACAAAATAAATGAAAGATAGAGGGATCGTGTGGGGAATGGAGCACTAGCAACCAAATAGCTCACCACAACTCCAAGATACTTTAAGCTCAGACTCATAAAGCTCCACGAGATGTGTCGTATTCGAAATTGAATCTGCACCACAAAGAGTGCAACAAGTGTAGTATGAGTACGAAACCACGTGAACCCAATATAACTCATATACCGATAACAAAGAAGTAGCAACAGGAGTTCATATAAGAAAATCAGTCCTTTACTTATACAAGTTTATAAAATTGCATACATATTAAAACTGTATTGCTTATTGTCTTTTTTTGTTTTAAAAGTAGATGATTTGTCCTTTTTAAATTTAAAAATTGACATTTTATGAGTGGTCAATTTATTAAGATGACAATTATGTATCCTCATATAATTCAAGTGAAAAATAGGAAACATGACAACAAAATTCTTCTATACCTACCTAGTTAGAAGGTCATAAAAAATAATATTGTTTGACAATTATCTACCTTGACACAATTATTTAATAATTTTCAAGGTTATAATTGTAAAGAAACCTTTTATAGAGTTTTAATCTAAATACAAGATGAGGTGGAAAAAATAAATCAATGTAACGACCCGTAAATGAGTAAGTAAAACTAGAGCCTAACTAGTGCATGTTTGAGTTTGAATTGAGGTTTTGTGTTGTTGATTGATGTCTCGATCTTAGGTTGAGGGGCTTAGGAGTCAAGAGTCAAGATACAACTCCCCAAGTACCACCCTAAGGGTCCTTGAGGAGGACATTAGCCTAACCCCCAAGACCCCAAAGAAACCATGATGTTGCCAAAAATGTCGTGACCTACGGAAGGGGTCCACTCCCCGTAGGTCCATTCACACCCCGTAGGTCCATCCACGCCCCGTGGATAGCCTCCATAGGTCAAGGCCCCCAAAACCAAGTTGCAGACCCAAAACCACGAAGGCACATGACGGCTCGTGATCCCACCCACGGTCCATGGATGGGGGTCTCTTGGTTCAAACTATATTTCTAGTTTACGTTCATCCAAGTTGAGGGTTTTTTGGTAAATTCATTTTAAGTTGTATTTAGTTATTGGATGGTTATTTTGGGTTAATTATGATATTTTAAGAGTATTAAAATTAATAAACTCAATTTTATACTTTATTCTCTTCAAAAACCCAATTCCCTCCTCTCTCAAATTATTTCTCTCTCTAAAGAAAATCCTCATTGAAGATCAAGGTCAAGCTCAAGCTAAGGGTTAAAGCACCAACCTTTATTATCCCATTTCTTGAGGGAAACAACGAGTATGGTAGTTTTGATTCTTGGGTAGCTATCACCCAAAAAGCCCTCTCAAAATTCTCTTTTCAAAGATGAACTTTATCCAAATTTCTAAGATTTCACTCAAGCCATGGGTTCTTGCATAAAATAATTTTAAATGTTCAATTGACTTACATTATGATGAATTTGTGATTTTAAGGTGTATTAATGAAGAAATTCCCCATGAACCCATGATTTTCCCACAAGACTTAATTTCATGAATGTTGGCTTGAATGAATGATAATTAGATGAATACTCTAATTGAATTTACAATGTTTAGTTATTGAATTGAGTTAATATCCATGCTTATTATGTCAATTGTGGTGTGTGATGATGAATTGAAAGTATGGCCCTTGAAGGGTAAGTTATGATCAAATTACATGTTGAAGTAGAAATTGTGATTGGGCTATTGATTTACTTGAAAGGTGGAGGTCTTTAATTATTATGTATATTGTTGTATTGAATTGATGGATATATTCCTTGTACCCTTACATGTGGAGGTTAATGTATGATTATGATGTTAGTTATATGTGTGTATTTACTATGAATGTGCTATGATCATGTTTAGAAGGCAATTGTATTAATGATGATAATTATGTGAAAGGTTATTCTCTCACACACACTCATGAATGAAGAATGAATTAAGTTTCTAAGATCAAGTTAATGATGATGTATTGATTGAAAGGTTATTTCTTAATTGTACACTAATGAATGAATGTGGGGTTTGAGATGGATGCTCATCCATGAGTTGAGGCGGACTGTCTAATAAGAATCTTTATATCCCCTTCCTAATGAATAATAATGACATGTTGCGAAAGGACTTTCTCACAATATGAGAATTCTTAGTTGAAAGACTATTCTCATCTTTGAATCTATGCGCTATTCTAATGAATGAATGTGGGGTTTGAGGATGGATGCTCATCTATGAGTTGAGGCGAGGTATCTAGTAGCAATCATTTGATATGGATGCTCATACGTGAGTTGAGGCGGAGTGTCTAGTAGCAATCTCTATATCCCTTTCTAATGAATGTTGGGCTTGACATGGATGCTCATCCGTGAGTGAGCAGAGTATCTAGTAACAATCTCTTGTCCCTTATTAATATCTAAAGTAATGAATGTCAAATACTCTGTGGGGAATAATGCTAAGCACGAATAGATATGGATTGGGATGGATGCTCATTCATGAGTTTAGACGGGGCATCTAGTAGCAATCCCTTGAGCTGGATGCTAATTTCGGAGTCGAGGTGGGGTATCTAGTAGCGATCTCCCTATCTCATAACTATGTGCCCACATAGGATATTAGCTAGTGGATCCACCTAAGCTAAAATATAGGTCCTACCCCCATCCGGTGAGGGTGAGGGTGACATCGGGATTCCATGAATTGCTCACATTGTCTATGTCGATTAAGGCTTATCCCCACAAAGAATGTTAATTAAGTATGGCTTCTCAAGAATGCACAACTTAGTGTAGGTGGTACTATGGGATGTCATCCATACATTGCACAAGTAGGCTTTGAGAGTAGTCATGGTGTGTTTCTTTATAATGTTAAGTGAGATGAATGTGCTCTTATGATGATGCTAATGAGAAGGTTGACTTAATTCTAATGAATGAAGGTTCTCTTAACTAAGAGAATGAAAAATGTTGAAATATGCACTTAATGTAATGATGTATGTCTTACTTGGATTGCATTATGAGTTACTTCCTTGTCTTGACTTGTTGAATATGAATGTTCCTTGACTAGGTGGCTCCAAAGGAGTACTTAGTGTGAGTAGTATGGGATGATACTTATACATTGCACAAGTATGACTTAGAGTTGCCTTAGATGATGGTCCTAATGTAGTGTTATGACTTATAAAATGTTTGTCTCTTATGCATGAGTAATGGTATGGATGGTAAGGATGAATGGTAAGTTCACTTTTGATGATCTTAATGTGGTACTTTAGTGTGGATGGTGGTATGAGAAACTATTCATACATTGCACAAGATATAGCTTTGGGGTTACTTGAGGTGAAGGCTTTAATGTGATGATATTGCTTATATGCGTATTATGTTCAAATGTGAAGAAATGGGTTATATGTTGGTTATGTTTGTATATTATGCCTTTTATGCTTATGTTTACGAAGTTTTATCAAAATGGCATAAATGCATAGCTTTCAAATAAAATATCCGTTTTAAGCATGTTTTTGCATGGCTATCATACTTAGTACTCTCTCCGTTTCACAAAGAATGACCTAGTTTGACTTGGCACGGAGTTTAAGAGTATAAAGAAGACTTTTGAATCTTGTAGTCCTAAATAAAAGTTAGGTCAAATGTACAAAATTGCCCTTTGATCTTGTGGCCTTAAACATGCCACGTGGAAAGTTGTTATCAAAAAAAGAAATAGGTCATTCTTTTTGAAACATACTAAAAAGAAAGGAGGTCATTCTTTTTTAAACGGAGGGAGTACTTAATTCTGCTAACCCATATTTCTCTTATTTTACTACAAGTGTAGGTTCTGGCAAGTGAGTGTTTTCTCTCTAGTTGAAGCTTGGAATTGAGATTCTCCAAGACTAAGTGGTATTTCCTCATAGATTGAGGACAAGTTCTTGATGTTTCATTTGCTTTCATGTAATAGACATATGTTAAGACTTTCGATTGTAAAGGGTCGTGACCCTATCTTTAGTTTTAAAGACTTGTCTTAGATGACCATGTGAGATGGTAGACTTTCGCTACGTTTGTAAATAAGTATTTTTTATTGTATGATTTTAAATAAAAGTTTTAATTCCAAACCATTTTCCTTATATCAAATGTTATGAATGTAACGAGGCTTGTATGAGGCTCTTCAGAGCCTTGTACGTCATGTTACATCCGGGGTGTAGGCTTGGGGCGTAACAACCAAGCACTTGATAAATAAACTATGCATTTCTAGTCTCACACTACTCATCTCTGCATTACTAATTCATGTGTTACTAATCTCATTCATTGTTAATCTTTGTAGTAAACGATCCCTTAAAGTATAATATATACAGGGTAGGTAGTATTTCGGTTGGACGCATCATTTAGATGTAGTTATGAATTTCTCTATTCCAATTCTCTCGCTCGGTTCTATCTTTTTTTTAAAACGTGTAATAACGAATCGTAATTAAGTAAACTATAACTATAAATTTTTAATTGAGCTTAAATTATAATTATTTTTTGAAAAATCTTGAAAAAATAATTACAATTATCATTGCTCATAGAAATATTGTTAGGATTAATGTAATTGTACTATACTCGAATTATTATTATTTTTCTCCAATTTTTCTAATAATTTGATAAAATCAAATTGATACCTATTTACTATCTTATAATGGGAATAAGCACACACCTTGTCAACATGTGTACTTGGCTTTTGAGGAGTATTTCAGTCATTTCAATTAGACTTACGTATAAGCAGTCAGGACGGATACCGTCGACATGTCTGCTTAGAAGAATTATAGTTAAGTTTGAGGGTAGTTTGGTTATTTTGATGGTATTTCGTGCAGATGGTGGTTGTAGTTGATGCTATTAAAGTTGAATGTGCATATCATTTGAACAAAATGACCATTATTAAATATTTTACTTCCACTTGTGCAGCATGATATTTCTTTTGCCCATGACTTTTCAGTTTATTTCATAATTTGTTCTCATACTTTTTTGTATTTTATGACCTTAAAAATGCCCCAAAAAGACTATGATGTCATGTCATATTGAAATGTGCCTATTGTGGGGCATATAGCTCTTCTTAACAATTCCTTCCATTTAATCGTTCTCCATTAATACTTACGTTACATTTAGGAATAGTTATTTAAAGTTTTTATTGAAATTAGTTGATCGTTATTAAATTTATTTTTATTGTAAATATAAAGAATGTTAATTGTCACTTAAAATATATATTTGATGAAAATTAAATTATTTTATTAATTAATTATCGTTAAAGATAATTTCCATTATGATATGATGGGAGTTTTAGAAGACCCATGTCAATTTATTTATTTTTCATACAAAACATGCATCAATACCTACTAAAAATTTCATTGTTAATAATATTTGTATGTATTCATTTGACACATAATGGGATAATTTATTATGCACATAATTTATGTTATAAAAATTTAAAGTTATTTCATCAACAATACTTAAAGATGTGTTCTACTTCTTTGCTTAATAGTGTGGTTCTAGATTAGGCTAACATGCTTCATTATGTTTTCTTCTTTAAATTTTTATGTTTTATTACTTTATAAATAAATAGAAAATTATGATAAAAGTATTCTAAATCATAATAATTAATAGTTTAAAATACTTGAAAACATATATAAAATGATTGTTAACTCTCAAATTCTATCTATATCACATGAATTGTGATAAAAGTAATAAGTCATGATAATTAATTTTGAAAACATATATATATATAAATGTTAACTCTTAAAATCCATCTATACCACATAAATTGGGATAAAAGTATTAGAAATCATAATAATTAGTGGCTTATAATATTTGATAACATATATATATAAAAATTTGCTAAATCTCAAATTTCCATCTATACCACATAAATTGGGATAAACGAAAAAATATATATCATGTAAAATACATAAAATATACTATAAATCACAATAATTAACAAGTTATATGTCAATAAGAACTTACTAAAAAGCTAACTAACTTTTGCAATTTTATTTGTATCACATGACAAAAGTATTTTAAAGTTAATCTCAAATTCATCTGTGTCACTTAAACTCGGAGAAAAAAAAGTAACACATATCATTGAAAATTGCGCAAAACATATTATAAATGGTACTAATAATTAATAACTTAAAATATTTAAAAACATACTAAAAATTAGTTGACTTCAAATTTCATATGTATCACATACACTAAAATAGAAAGAGTAACATGTATTGGGCCCCGTGCTGGCAGGGGTCTGGTATCTAGTCTATTTACAAGTGACAAAGTAGGTGTTTGGTCATGCGATACCATATCACGATATGGTATCATGAGATGAAATTAGCGTTTAGACATGCGATTTCATGCTGATTCCATCTCATGATTCCATATCATGAGATGTGATTCCATATTCTCCAAAAAGCATGATATGGAATTACATGGTAATTCCATATCATGATTTGAGATATTTTAATACAAAAATTAATCCACAAGTTTATATTTTGTTAAAACAACCCACATTTATATCTACTCACCATTTATTTCATATGTAAATAAAATTTCTAATCACATCATTACTTTTAAAAATTTATTATTCTCACCGACATAAAATTTATTATTCTCGCCAATGTATAGTCACTTTAACTCACAACAACCGATTGTTAAAGTGATGAAATATTTATGGTCTATAAACATGAAAATATAGTTGCGAATGATATTGACCAACAAATGGCTCAAACTAACAATGTTGGTTCGTCTACTCAGTCACATGATCGAGAAATGCAAGTTCAACTTGAGGACATTGTTCGTACTATGTGGATGATTATATTAAAAACTACTACACTACAATTTATGTTCAATTTTTTTAATTAAATTAAAGCTAGATGAAATAATTACTTAATTGTAGAACAAATACCTTTGTAATAATTTATTAGGCGATTTTATAATTTTTTATTTGATAAGATTGAATAAACAATTAGTTTTTTTTTAATAATTTTACAACTTATGGGATTTTAATTTTATGAGAAAATATACAACACAAAAATTCCATATCGCATGTCCAAACAAAACTTTAATTTCATCTTATGATACCATATCATATGGCCAAACGGGCCCTAACACTTACTTTCATATCTCCTATTTTTAAAATATGAATGCATATTTAAAAGTAGTGTTTCAGTAAAAATATTACTCAGTTACTCGTTGATATCATATATACATCGATGACATTAAGGAGAAACATGCAGTATTTCAGTGAAATTACTACTAATTGATACCATTAAAGTGTGTGTCTATATATATAGATAGAGAGAGAGAAAAAAGTAATAGTTTGAGTCGTGGGTCCGATCAGAATATATTAAAAGTCAATTATGTATGTAATATATATGTATTATAATTTTTTTTAAAATATATTATGCTTGTTTGGTAAGAAATTAACACAATGTATTTTGAAGTGTATTGAAATGCATGATAAATATATTATTCATTAATAAAACTTGTATTATATGAGTTCTATAAATTGCTCATTGTAATATATATTAAAATTATATTATAAATGTATTAAAAGTGATCAGGTGAAAAAAAGTATTATTGTTATAAATGGTAAATATTTTTTTAATAGAGTATATTTATTTAAGTTTCCCTTTTTTTCTTTATTTTTATCCACACAAAAAATGCCTTGCAATAAATAATACTCCATATATCTCAATTTATGTGGCACTTTTTATTTTTCTAGAATTGCAATTTTTTTAAATGAAATTTATATATTTATGATCTAGACGGAGCAGGAGATTTTTGCGCAGGCTAAAAGATGAAAGAGCAAGATTTCGTTATGCCAAAGGAAAGATTTTCCAGTTTGGAAATTAATAAACGAAAATCGCCATCTTATAAGAGCAAGAATCGACAGGTGGAGTGATGGAGAAGAGCAGCTACTTTTGCAATATAAATATTAATTCCTCTAGAATTGGAGCAATATTATAAATTTTCTTAAGTGAATTTGTGAATTTGTTGTTTACGTAAGTTATCTATTAAATAATCAACTATCATCACCTTAATTATTGTATGTCGGTTGAAACTTTACCACACTCAGGCAGCTCATGAAACTTTTTTTTATTTGGTTATGATTGATTTAGTTATAAAGAGTTTTTTAAAAAAAATAAAGAGACCCCAAAAAGAAATAAAAAATGTTGTGAAGTTCAACTAAAATGTGTTGGGATTAAAATTAAAAATAATATATAGGAGTTTTATTTGGCTTGTTTTGGAGATGATCTTTGTTGATGAAGTTGGGAATTGGGGTTTTGGCTTCGTCGAAAAATGCTTCAGCAAGGGTGATGGTCGAAAAAGTATGAACACTAAAGAATATCTTTAAGACTTAAAAAATTTGGAAAAAAATTAGCCCTAAAATTTATTCATCACTATCTTAACTTAGTGAGTCAATTATTCTGTATATAGGAAATTGTTAAAAATAGCCTAAGTTATGGCCTCAAAATTGTGACCCAAAAATTGTTGGTTGATAAAATATATGTGTATGCAAATTGTATTCGTATTTGAATAAATGTTTAGACTGTGCAAAATATCAAAATGAATATTAAGCGATGTAACAAATAAAATAAATATTTAAAAAACATAATGAACGAAGCAATTGACATGTAAAAACGTAATTTTAAAATTAACGGATAAATTTTTTTAAATTTTGATAAATAAAGATAGTTATCGATGAACTTATTTACAATTATAAAAAAAATTTATTTTAAGCTATTAAATAAATAAATTCTTAAATTTTAAAAATGTTAGGCCAAAATTGGGTGTCAACACTAATAAAAGTCTAAGAATTCTAACAAGAGTTCCTAATAGCTAGAAGCAATTTTTTTGAAAATTTCTCTGTGTTAATTTATTTGTCTTACTTTATTTTTTAATATGTTATATATTTGATACTTACATAAAAAAGACTATAAATCAAAACAATAACAATTTAAAATATAAATAATTTATTTTGTCAGTTCACTCTCGAATTTTTATTTGTGTCACGTAAAGTGAGACAAAGAAAATAACATGCATTATGCAAATAATTCAAAAAATATCTAAAAAATATATATTTTAAATTTTTTTTGTGACTGGAAATTCCGCTTGTGCATCATATATTGAAAAAATAGAGAGTAATATATATTATGTAAAAGTTGTGTAGACGATACAATAAGTTACAATAAATAATAACTAAAAAAAAGTTAAAAGTAGAAATTTTTGGATAACTCTAAATTATATTTGCATCACATTTATTAAAATAAAAAAAATAACACATATTGAATTCGTGCTAACACGAATCTTTTATCTCTAGTAAATATTAGAAACATTAAACACCCAAACTAATAGCAATAATATTCCTCAATAGCCAAGTTAGTCCAAATATTAGCTAGGATAATTTTCAGAATAAAGAAAAAAAATTCTCTAAAAGAACTTGGATAATTCTTGAATCGTCAATAAAATAAATTATGGAGAAGGGTCTAAAATATCCTCGAAGTATTGGAAATGATATAAAATTATTCTCTATCCACCTATTGGTTCCAAAATACCCTTCTCATCCACCTATTGGCTCCAAAATATCCTTGTCATCCACCTTTGAGTTCAAAATTAACCACTTATTTAACCGCTTTAAATTAAACTATTTAAATATTTTTTAAAATGCTTGGCGCTCAACTATTGGTAATAATTTAATTTATTAATATAATTTATAAACCAACCCACTACCCACTCGTTACTAACTAAACCCCACCCAATTAATAAACCAGTTATAATATCAAAATCGCCATAAACACTACTAAAACACGACGTAATTATAGATTCCTAAAACTGACATCCATAATTATTCGAGTCCGATCGAAGCCCAATTAAATTTAGGTTGAGTCGCTTATTTAAGAGGACACTTTCAATAGGATTCCTTTTCAAACTTGAATTTGAAATTTATGATTAAATGTAAAGAAGTAGTACATCCCGAATTAATTCATGCATTTTTTAAAATATAATTTTATAAATATTTATGATTTGTTTTAAAACCTTTAATATATTATTTTAAAACAAAGTTATCTATGAAGTAACATCACATAATTGAGACGAAAGAATAATTAAAATGAACATAGTCAGACTTTTAAGTTTATTGGTATTTTTATTTAGACACTTGAATGTATGATAATTACTTTTATATATATTTTCGCCTCAAATTTTTAAAAACACTAATTTGCAGTAACTTTCTTGTTGTTGCATTAGTAATGTGACAGGTTTATTAATTTGGTGGGGTTTAATTAGTAATTGGTGGGTAGTGGATTGATTTATAAATTATACTAATAAGTTAAATTATAACAAATAGTTGAGCGCCACGTATTTAAAAAAATATTTAAATAGTTTAAATTTAAAACCGTTAAATAAGTGGTCAATTTTGAACTCAAAGGTGGATGACAAGGGTTTGGAGACAATAGGTGAGTGGGAAGGATATTTTGGAGTCAATAGGTGGATGAAGGATAATTTTATACCATTTCCAATACTTCGAGAATATTTTAGACCCTTTTCCGAATAAATTATTATACTTCTTTCAACTTGGGTTGAGCGCACAAATTATTTTACCATCACAAATATGTTTAGTAGCACATAATCGAACATCAAATCTCTCATATTTATAGCATCTGCTTATTAAATTTATTTCTACTTAGTAGGATTAGTATCATTTCTCCCGATCTTCTCCTACATTAAGTATATCATGATCTAATTTTCCACTCACAAAAGAATATTATTTTCAAAATTGTAATCATACATCATTTTTTCCAATCATGTAAATCCATTTTGAACATAATATTGTATCTTAAATAAATTATACATTATTGTCACCTCGTGTGTCTGTGAATTGAAATTTGGCACAATTTATAATTTTTTAAAAATTACGGAAAGATAGATAATTAGCCTTTAAATGAGCATATTATTGACCACCCAAAATTTTTAGCGGGAACAAGTTGGACTTACATGAGTTAAAAGTGAATTTAATAAAGTATAATTGTTCTTTGTAATATGCATTATAAATGTATTAAAAATAATCAAGTGAAAAAAAATATTATTACTGTAAATGATAAATATTTTTTTAATATAATATTTATGTAAGGTTTCCTAAAATGTGTCATAAGATAACCTGCTTATTCTTACTAATTTTTAAATATTTATTTATTTTTAGTACTTAAATAAATATTTATTTTATTTATTTTTAGTACTTAAATAAATATTTTTTTAGTAGTTAAATATAATATTTATTTTTTCTTTTCTTATGAATATAATGATATAATCAAATAAAAAAAATACACCATTTAAAAAAATATTTAACGAAATTTCTTTATTTCTTAGTTTGCTAAGTTTTGGCATTTTAAGAATTTATAAAAATAAAATGATCGTGGACGGCAGGATTCGAACCTGCGCGGGCAGAGCCCACATGATTTCTAGTCATGCCCGATAACCACTCCGGCACGTCCACAATTCGATGATGTTAAAACGTCATGATTTTAGATATCTTTTTAGTTTTATTGCAAGTTTGTCACAACTCAAATTCATCCATCTAGCTATATCAGAAAATAAATAGGGTATTATTTTCTTTCTATATAATTTGACACAATTTCTACTTGTCTCTCTTCCTTTATTTATTTATTTTTTCCCTAAAGAGGACCACTATTTTAGTTTGGTTTGGCTATTGATTTTTTTTTTCTATGAAAAACATATAAGTGGCAGCTTGATTATGACCTTTCGGGTCATTGCAAATTACATTCTATCCTAAAAGTTTTTTAAAATTTCTGAGTTTTTTTTTTATTTTTTTAGAGATATTTTTTGGTTATTTGATACATTATAAATAGTACATTAACTTAATGGGAGAAATATATCCAAAAGGGATAAGGACATTTTCGAATGGGTATAAGGATGTGTTTGAAAGGGATAGGAATGTATCTGAGAGAGGATGAATGCATCGAGCGGGAATGAACGTATCCGAGAGTGGGTAGAGACATATCAAGAGAGGATAGGGATGAAGGGGATTTTTTTTTTAAATATTAGAGAATTTAGAGATTAGAATATTTTAAGTTGTATATTTATATAGTTATTTTTTTGAAGGTTTGGGGCACACTATTCATTCTTGGTGAATAATGGGTCTACTCCTTTTCACTTTAATTCTAGAAAAAATTACCTAAATACACAATTTATTTGACCATATTAATTAAAATTTTCTATCATTTAAAAAAAATTATAAAATTCTATACCTCTCATATTCTCTTATACAACACGATATTGTTTGTAAAGTCTCTTATTTGTCTAATATAATTTTAATCATAGATAATCAACTTTTATTTTTAAATTTAATGTAATATTATTATGGTAATTGTACAACCAAACAATATATTTACAATTAGACTATAATTATACCGTAGCAAATAAACAGGTCAAAATAATTACTAGATTGTGTAATTACTAAAGTGTTAATTACTGCCATAATAATTACATTAATTTTAATTACCTGGTAATTTTTTAAAGAGGTCCTTAATTACTATTAATTCAGTAATCTACCCGAGTATTATGAATCCTTTTTGCCTATTTTCTTCATCAATAAACTTTGAAAGAAAACACACACATGAAGATCTTTACTAAAAAAAAAAAAACTCCAATATAATTGAAGAAAAAGTTTGAAAAACGTGCCAAAAAAAAAAGGCTTCTCAAATTATTTTATTTTATTACTTATTATATAAGTATGGTACTTGGACTTGAAGACTACAACGTGTATACTACTTTTTTTTTTTTGGTCAGAACGTGTGTGCTATAATAATTGAAATAATATCTTTTCTTTGTATAGATTAATGATTTTTTTTTAACTAAAGATTTATTTATTGTTTACCGGAACTGATTTAGAATAACAATGATTTGGACATGTAGTTTCTATATTTTAAATTGTATTTTTTCTACTTATAAACATGAAAATTATCCATTTTTTTTTAATTTTTACTCAATCTTACTAAATAAGTATTAGAATATCCTAAAATATCATATTAATAACTCACATATCTTCATGCTCCTATTATGAATAAATTGCGATTATATATTTGTTATAAACTTTCTAAAACAAATAATTTTACAGAAATCATTAATCCAAATAATTAATAATAAGATGAACTAGTTATATTCTTTAATATAATCATTCCATAAGTTATGAATAATCTATATATGTCGGGTATTAATTTTCTTACAAATTTATCATAATGAATTTTTTTTCCACAAAATATAAACTTATAAATCAAATTTTATATTTAACAATACAACAATCACAATTTAAAAGTTAAAATCCCATCTTTTCAAATAATTGAAATTTGAAATTTAAATTCTGAACAAATTTCATAAACAAATATTAATTTTAAATCAAAATATCATGTTAGGACCCCAAATTCCAGATATGACCAAACGACTAGTAATTGAGTCCTATGTAAATGCTAGTTGTCATCATATTCTCCCTATATATGTATATATTAGTTGTCATCACATTCTCTACATATATGTATATTTTGAAATAATACTGTTTAAAATATATGTATATTGTTGTCATCATATTCTCACTATTAAAATACTGTTTTGACCGTAAAGAAAATTGACATGTGGCATTGTGTTCATACAAAAAGTAGGAATAGTTGAATTAAAAAAGAAGTAGGAATGGAGTTAGTACGAATTATCTGATATTTATATAAGAGTCTTGACCAATTAAGTTTTTGGTCATGTGTTATTATATAATAAATTATAATATGAAATTTTGAAATAAAATAGGCGCTTGGACATGTAATTTCATGTTAATTTCATCTCATAATTTTATTTCACTATATGGAATCTCAATTTTTTTTAAAATCATAATTTGAAAATTCTATATCATGATTTGAGATTTTTAAAATATATAAATTGATCTACAAATTTATATTTTGTTATAACAATCTACATTTGGTAGTCATTTATTTCACATGTAAATAAAATTTATAATCACATCATTACTTTATATAATGTATTATTCTCACTAATAAAAAATTTATTATCTATTTAAATTTAATGAATATAAATGATAAAGTAGAATTGATCTAGTGAATATAAATAAAAACGGAGGGAGTAATACTTTTTTGTTTTTTCATAATTAAAAAAACTTCTCTTTCGCCTACATATAAAAATGCTTAAAGCAATTTAATATGAAAAAATGACAAAATTGATGATGTATGTTTGATACACTCTACTTTCAATATGTTTGATTTTAGTAAGAAATTAATCACTGAAAATGTGTAATTGCACACAAGTGAAACAAGGCATGAACTATTATGATATTGACATACAAGTAAAAATTGTCATAATTTGTATAGTGTTACATAATTATTTGTGAGGAGTGATGAAATATTTATGGTCTATAAGTATGAAAATAGAGTTGCGGATGATATTGATCAACTAATGGCTCAAAATAACAATATTGGTTCGTCTTTTCGGTTATATGATCGAGAAATAAAAGTTAAACATGAGAAGATTGACAATGTGTGAGGATTATATACACTACAATTTATTTTTAATTTTTTTTATTACATTAAAGTTAGAGATGAAACAGTTATTTAAGTGGAGAATAAATAACTTTGTAACAATTTATTGTACAATTTTATAATTTTTTTGTTTATTTGGTAAAATTGAATAAATAATAGGGCTATTTTATTAGTTTTACAACTTAAAAAGGTTCATTCTTGCATGTCATTTTTTTAAAAAGTGAAATGACATAAATAAGTCAAACTTTTAAAATATGACATATATGACCCTTTTCTCATAGTTCAATGTCATATTTGAGCTTTCTTCCTATTGAAAAAATGATTTAATTAATGATATAGTCGAATCATAATTGACCACGTATAAAAAATAGTTTCGGCAAAATTGATCTGTTTTTAGTTAACAAATAAAGTTCTAAAATGAAAATATCATAGATGAACTAAACTTTTAACGAATGACATTGATAAATATTTTTTCAAAATTCGATGACATATTTAAACATTATTTCTTCATTTAAATAATCACTTGAGTTAATGAATTTATTTATTAATAAAATACTTTTTATTTTATAGCAATATTAAATTTAAGTTTTCTATTCTTTTATTTCCTGAAAGATCATATACGCCAGAAACATACACAAAGTCACTGGAAAAAAATCATTTTTAATATGTAATGATTTATTTTAAAGAAAAGGATTTAAAAAATATTTTAAGTTTAGTCGAAATTATTGTTACGATATCAAACTTTATAGAGGACATTTTATCCCCTAGAGTATTTAATAATGTATTTTTAAGGTATATATGTGCCACGTGAACACATTATTATTTATAATTATATAATATTTATGATGTCTACATGGATATATATACACCTTTAAAATTAAATAATACATAAATAAAAAGTCTTTTCAAAAATTCGATATATAGTAACAATAATTTAGGTCAACGTTACCGTTTTCCTTTTTTTAATAACTGTGCAACAAAATATTTTAAGAATCAAGGTATAAGCAAAGAAAGAAAGACTTTATTGTCCTTAAACAATTTAATAGTAGAATGCGTAATTAATTATCCTATTAAATTAGTCATTAGTTACTTGCTTCCATGACTAATATTCAGTATCCAAAATCATATCCTTATCGATCTGCAAAATCATGAGGTAGCCACAATATTTTTTGAAAATATTATAAAAACACCTCATGGTGTCATTATATTATTTTTTTATTTACAAAAACAGATCTCACGAATTTGTTATTTTATTTATACTTTATTTTTAATTAAAGGTGACTTATATATTTACACAGATACGGAAAAAGAAACACTCCCAACAGAGAAACAAAACAAAAACAAACAAACAAACACAAAAGAGAGAAGAAAAACAACGAATTGAGTTTGATTACACAGGTTCTTATTCGATTTTTATCTATTTATTCTTTATAATTTATTGTGAATCAAATTATGAACAAGTTATTTCTATTATTTCTTATATTATTTAGTATGCAAAGTTGATTAATTATGTGAACTTCTTTCTTTGTTATATAAGTTATGTTTCTAAAATATTATGGATTTCTTTCTTTGTTTAGTTTCTTTATGTTAACATAAACATGTATTCATAAAATAAAACAAAAACAAGATAATTGATTATATATCTATGAAAAAATAAAATAATGAATTGAAAAAAGAAGAAGAAGAAGAACGGAAAGTAAGATAGAAAAGTTAGTAAATAAAGGGTAAAATTATATTTCATAGAAAGTTTTGTTTTCTTACTTATTATTTCCTTGTTATTAAAATTATAAGTGAAATTTAAAGTCTCTTTTATTATTACTCAGTATTTATTTATGTTTATCTGTATATGATTTTATTAATATCATGTTAGCATGGAACTAGGCGTTGCTATAATTTCTTATCTACTTTATTTGATATGTGTTTAAATCGTTAAGTTTTTAAGTTTTTGCTTGGTTATTAAATATTTGATTGCTAACATATGTTTTTAGTGAGTCATAACGATTAACTTTTAACAAATTTTTTTTTGTAATGCTTCGACTTTTACCAGAATGTTTGTGATCTTAAATAATTTTGACAACTTAAGTTTAGTTAATTGAATTGTTAGGAGCATGATTCAGCCGACATAATAATAGGTAAATATTACGCAAAATTTAAACTTGACAAACAAACAAATGAATAATTAGTGGCAAGATTGAATACACATTAATAAAGTAAGACTATTTTGAAGTATGTTCAAAATAATTAAAGAGGACGGATTAAACAATATTTTTTAGCTCATGTCCTAAGATGTTCAAAAATTAAGTTAAGCCAAATATAATTGTCAAAGCGATCGTACTAGAAGCACGGATTTGAAGGGTATCTATTATCTTCCCCTCGGTCAACAAAGTCTTTTACCCGAATTTCTAGTTTGTAGACCAATAATTAATAGAGTCAAAAATTTGGTTAGGAATTTAAATAAGGTGGCTTGAAACACCAAAACTAGGGGTGTCAAATGAGCGGGTTGGATTGAAAACGGGATAGTAGAATGAGTTGAAATAGAAAGAGGAACTTTCACATATAACTACTCAAAAATAGCCTAATTATTCTCCATAGTTATAATTTGATAATTATAATTCGTAGATACATGTTATAGGGAGGAGAGAGGCGAGAGAGACCGGAAAAGAGATGAGAGAGGTGAGCGAAAGAAGGCAAAGAGTGGGAGATAGGTGAATTGTATATATATATATATATCAGTTAGATAATTGTATATTATACATATGTATTTGTATATATGACAAGAGAGATCGGGAGAGGCAGGAGATAGGCGAGCGAGATTGGGAAACGGAGGAGAGGGAGAGCGAGAGAGGGCAGCGAGTGGGAGAGAGGTGAATTTTATATGTATATTGGTTAGATAATTGTATATTATATATGTCAAGCGAGATTGAGAGAGGGAGGAGAGAAGCGAGTGAGAGAGGTGAATTTTATATGTATATTAGTTAGATAATTGTATATTATACATATGCATTTGTATATATAGCAAGCTAGATTAGGAGAGGGAGGAGAGAGTCGATCGAGATTGGGAGAGAGATAAGAGAGGCGAGCAAGATGGAAGAGAGTGGGAGAGAGGTGAATTGTATATGTATATCAGTTAGATAATTGTATATTATACATACGCATTTGTATATATGGCAAGCTAGATTAGGAGAGGGATGAGAGAGGCGAGCGAGATTGGGAGAGAGAGAAGAGAGGTGAGCAAGAGGGAAGAGAGTTGGAGAGAGGTGAATTGTATATGTATATCGGTTAAATAATTATATTTTATACATATGTATTTGTATATTCTGATGAATTATACATATACAAATGTGACTAATTATACAAACTGGACGTCAACCCATGTAATTAATGTATAATGTTAGTCATGAGTGGTAATTATAGGAAACTATAGCTATGATGATGAGTAATTAAATAGTATAAGTTTGTTTAACTGCATAATTTTCTTTAATTGAATTGAGTCTTGACGCATCCAAGATTACTTTGGGCTCAAATGGATTTGATTCAAGTTAGCAAACAAATAAGGTTTGATTTTATTTAGCATAATATATGAATATGATTCTTAACTTGACTTCAAGTTATTAATTATCTTTTTTTTTAAATTATAAGTTCAAAATTCAATCGTAAGTTATAAGTTGAATTATAAGTATGGTGCTACTCGACTATAATGGTGATTTAAGATGATGCATCAGCATTACTATTATTTTGTTTACCTGCTGTAGCCAATTCCCTGATTCATACTCATTTGCTCATGTTATATTTTGTTAGTTTTTTTTTTTTTAGAAAAAAAAAAAGAATTAGGGGAAGAAGTAAATAGGGGAGGTGATTGCAAGGTGGGGAATCGAGCCCTTTGGTTGAAGATTCATGTACTTAATCAAGTGGGCTATTAAGATTCCCCGACTTATTATTATTTTTTAGTTTAGTTCAATATGCCTATGGTGTGTCTTGAGTGAGATTTAAGGAAATTCATTTTATGACAAGTTTGTAGGGTTCTTGTGTATTTTTGTTTTGTAAACCTTTTTTTCTTGGTCTGGTAACTAGCTAGATAATTGTGGAGGACACATTTCTTTTTTTTTTTTTTTGTTGTAGAAATGTTGAAGCATTTGATTATTGATATAGCTTTCTTAATTTACAGATTTAGATGCTCATTTTGCGCTCCCATTGAAACGGATAAAGTTTAATATTTTGACTGTGAATCCAAAGAACATTCAAATGATATCTGCTGGGAATGGTGAACATCCTGGTATTGTTGAGGAACCTCTGAATGTTTCAACATCCCAAAGGGAAGTTGTAAGTAATGAAAATTCTCAAACTGCTATATCCGAAAGGCTAAAATCCCTCAACTCTGATAATTTGGGTTCTCCATCGACAAAGTTTCATCAGATAACTGATCAAAGAGATGAGATTTCTCCAACTCTACCTTCTTCTAGACCCCGTCATCTCCGTCAACGTATTACTAAACTATTTTCACGGAAACTGGATTGGCCAGCTATTAGGAAAATGTGCAAAGAGTGGTTCAAAAAACCGATGAATATTGTACTGTTTATCTGGGTTGCATGTGTAGGTGTTTGTAGTGTAATTATGCTTCTTCTGATAACGGGGGCGTTGAACCATGCCCTCCCTAAGAAATCTCAGAGAGATACATGGAATGAAGTGATTAACCAAATTCTCAATGCATTGTTTACTCTGTTATGTCTGTACCAGCACCCGAAAAGGCTATCTCACTTTAATCTTTTATTGCGATGGAGGCCAGAAGATATTTCCACGCTCAGAAACGCTTACTGCAAAAATGGTACTTATAAGCCCAATGAATGGAGACACATGATGGTGGTTGTCGTATTACTGAATCTCAACTGTTTTGCTCAATATGCTGTGTGTGGGCTTAATTGGGGTTACAAGAGGTCAGAAAGACCAGCTTCTTTGGTAGGCATATGTGTCTTAGCTGCAGTTCTTTCACCTGCCATTGCTGGACTTTACTCTACGCACAGCGCTCTAGGAAAAGATTATGATTCTGAGTTAGACGAGGAATCACAAGTTCAGAAAACAGCTGCCGAGAGCAGCAGAAGAATACCATTGGAAAAGAGATTTTCTTTTGCATCAGATAAAGGAAGAGTTGTTGAAACTAGACCACAATGGAGTGGAGGTATTCTTGATTTTTGGGATGATACTTCTTCGGCATGTCTGTCTTTGTTCTGTTGTTTTTGTGTTTTTGGTTGGAATATGGAGAGACTTGGGTTTGGAAATATGTATGTTCATATTGCTACTTTTCTGCTCTTCTGTATGGGCCCTTTCTGGATCTTCAATTTGGCTGCTGTTAACATTGACAGTGATTCTGTTAAGAAGGTATTAGGAGCTACCGGAGTTTTTCTTTCTCTGTTTGGGTTACTGTACGGTGGATTTTGGAGGATTCGGATGAGAAAAAGATACAATTTGCCTTCGTACAATACTTGTTGTGGTAAACCTTATGTTGCTGATTGTGCACTATGGCTTTTCTGTTGTTGTTGCTCTCTTGCTCAGGAAGTAAGGACTGGAAACTCCTATGACATCGTGGAGGATAAATTTCATACGAAACAGGATGAAAGTATATCACCAGTGCCTCGTGAGGATGGGCGATATAAGTATACTTCAGGTACTCCACTTCCAACAATACCAAGCCCCAGAAGCAGATTTGCAGAGGAAGTTGATACACAACAACCCTCCGTGGAAGACGAGAGAGGTCAAAATGTGATAATGATACCACCTTCTCCTTCAGTTATACAAAGAGAAGAGGACAACCTGAACCAGAAATTGTAATATTTGCCTCTCCAATTTTCATTGAAGCTATAATAGGTATGTTGTGTTTCTATATGTTGTACGAGTGCTGATTGTGATCATATATTATTCTCTGTAATAATGTTGCACTACCCTGATTCTTTGACATTTTTAGTCGAGTGTTTTTATCACTTTTAATTTTTTAAATGATGTTATTTTCTAAAGATAGTACATATCTTTTCATAGGAAGTAGGGTTGTACAAAATCGAATCAAATAAAAAATCGAGTCAAATCGGAAAAAAACTTGACTAACGGTTTGATTTGACTTGATTTGGTGTTGAAAAAAAAACTCGATTATATTTGGATGGGATTGGTTTCAACTAAAAAGAATCAACCGACATTATATATATATAATTTATAAAATTTTATTTTATACGTAAAAATATTAACTTTGATATCATTTTAAAATATTTTTCTTATATTTTTTCATAGTTTTTATCTTTTAATATATTTATTTCATGTTTGACAAATAGAATTCTTAATGATCCAATAAAGATTATAGTCCATACATGTTCATAATTATAATAAAGTTTAAATCAAAATCAAATTAATACTAATGCAAAAAGAAAATCAATTCAAACACTAAGAATGACAATAATATTGAATATTTATTTTTTAGCTTTACATAGGTTTAGACAATTAAAATACAAATCTAATTTTACTTTCTTTTAATATTTAGTCATGTAACTAATACTTATTAAACTTATTTTAGTATGATTTCGTACTTTTAAATTGTGATCAATTTCATTATGACTTATTAATTTACAATATTTATTTTACGTGATTTCATTATTATTTTTTTGTTGGATATTTTAGTGTCATTAATTATACCATATTTTGTGTTATTTTTTAATAAACAACTTAGATAATTGAATTTTGATAGGACTAAATAAATTTTTGAAGTACAAGTAAATTATATGTTTGTATGAATACTAGTACGAAAAATTCGAAAAAACCCGAAGTTAAAAAAACCAAATTTTATTGATTTGATTTAGTTTATAAATTTGAAAATCCAACACAAATAATTTAATTTGATATTTAAAAAATCTGAACCAACTCGATCATGACTCCGGATAGGAAGCATTGCTAAATAGGATTAATCTCATAATTGAAAAGTGAAACAGCTTACTCAAAAGTTTGATCATGTAGAACCTCTAATAAGTTGCCACGTAAAAATGAAAGATGTATGATCTCTCATGCACACATGGCCTTGTCTAGTTGGGTTAAATGCTCCTAACTTTGAAATATAGTAACGAAAAAGGGTCAAAAATACTTTTGTACTATTAGGAAAGATTTAAAAATATCTCTTATCCACCTATTGAGTTTAAAAGGGGAACTTTCACATATAGCCATTTAAAATAGCCTAATTACACTACAATAAATATGATATATAGTTACGAAATTATTAGCTACGACATCAAATTCGTCACTAATTATTCGCTTTGAGTGACAAAATTTACTTTTCGTGCTTAAATATATGAAACACATACTTTTAGTGACGAAACATAAGAATTCGTAGCAAAGTTTTGTCCATTAAAGTTTCGCACCAAAAAATCATTTTTGTTAAGTGGTGTTAGTCACGAATTTAAAGTTATCGGTGACATATTATTTCGTCACTAATAGTGTATGTAATTCATAACAAACTACGACATCAAATTCGTCACTAATTATTTGCTTTTAGTGACAAATTTACTTTTCGTGCATAAATATATGAGACACATACTTTTAGTGACGAAACATAAGAATCCGTAACAATGTTTTGTCCACTAAAGTTTTTCATCAAAAAATCAATTGGCGTCATTTGTTAAGTAGTGTTAGTCACGAATTTAAAGTTATAAGTGACACATTATTTCGTCACTAATAATGTATCTAATTATGACAAAATATTTTTTGTCTTATAATTTATTAAATTTTGGACACAAAAATTTTTTATCTAAAAAAATATGTTATTACAATAACAACAAATTAGAGTTCGTAGTTAATATTATAAATTTTAGCTATGAAAATTTATATTTTATTATGACATTTATTTCGTCACTAATAATATAAATAATTGGTGACAAATATTTTATTGCCTCTAGTCAATCTTTGATTTAGTGACAACAAAAATTGTCACAAAATATGTAAGGTGTTAAATAGCGATGACTTAAAATTTATAGTGAATAATTAAACTATTTGCTACGAAAAAATGCATAGC
The DNA here is from genome assembly GCA_022817965.1 of Solanum lycopersicoides. Classification (NCBI taxonomy): domain Eukaryota; kingdom Viridiplantae; phylum Streptophyta; class Magnoliopsida; order Solanales; family Solanaceae; genus Solanum; species Solanum lycopersicoides. The sequence continues at coordinate 66,477,258 of CM040623.1, read as the reverse complement.
TATATACAATTTTTTTTTGCTACAATTGTTCATAATTACAAGTGACAACTTACAAAAAGAATAATACAAGTGCTTCATAAGAAGTAGACATAGTTCATTCGTTAATTGACAAGTGAAAATATTAAAACCAATGAATTTGATCGATTTTGTAAAAACGAAAAAGTTCAAATACATCAGTTTTCTTAAATTACACAATTATAAAATGCATCATTTGAAAATACAATCCGGGTTATAAGTATTGTGAGTGGGCACGATTCTACCACTAAATCATTAATATTTGTTAGTTTAGCACTTTTGTTTTTATTTGACACACTTTCATTGATAAGCACGATAAAAAAATAATAATTTGTCAAGTCTTTGTGCGAATTTTTGTGCATGTCTATTGATTTGTTATTGGTAAACTACATAGATTAAGTCGATCTATATGCTTCTGTCTATAAATATGTACATATTTAATAGTAATTCCACACACGTATGTAGAGTAACTATACAGAGATAACATCGACTTACAAACTTAGACTTTGCAAAGGTGAAATATATTTCATGAATTTCTATTAATTTTTCCCATCAGTGTGAAAATTGTAATAAACTAAAAAATGAAAGCACAAATAAAAGAAATGAAATAACTAGGATTTCAGATATATTATGATGAAGTACTATAGTTATTGGTATCGATGTTCAACTTGAACTGATTATTTATTTTTTTAAAATAAAATCAAAAGTTTAATTTTAAATAAATTTATATTGTACTGAATAATTTTTAAAATTTACAAAAATAAATAAATAAAATGAGAAATTGTACTAAATATATTTAAAAAAATACATAATTTAATTAAAATACAATCTACATTTGAATGAATTGTGGGTGGGTAAATTTCATGCATTTGTGTATGAGTATAAATAATCATATAATATATTATTTCTACAAAAGTTAAATTTAAAAAAAAGTGAATGAAGTATAAAATAAAACAAAATGAACAATAAGAGAGAGTTGTCTGATGGTAAGCACTCTTCACTTTCAACCTTAAGTTTGTTTGTTCGATTCCCCAAGGCAGCATAATGTGCGAGCTATGGTTGAAAAAAATTGAGATATATATATATATATATATATATATATATATATATAGAGAGAGAGAGAGAGAGAGAGAGAGAGATAGATAGAGAGAGAGAGAGATTATTTTTTTTATAATGTTAAATTTTATCATATATACAACTAAAATAAAATATTTTTTGTATATAAAATATATATCATTAGTGACGAAATTAATTTTTTTCCAGCTACAAAATATATATAACTTAAGTAACAAAGCATACTACTAACTACAAAAAATATACTTTTTACAATAAATAAATTTGTCACAAATGATTAAGCATTTGGTGACGATTTTTCTTTTTGTAGTTAATATAATACTTTTAGCGACGAAACTCTAAATCGTCTTTGTATACTTTTAGAGACACACATTTAGTGACGACTGAGTGACAAAATATTTTTCGTCACACAAGATTTTTAGTGACGAAATATGATTTATTAATGACGAAATTATTTGTCCCTGATAATCGAATTTGTTGTAATGATAGCTATAGTTTGATAATTACAATTTGTAGCTACATGTTATATGGAGGAGAGAGGCGAGCGAGACTGGGAGAGAAAGGAGAGAGGTGAGAAAGAGGGGGGAAAGAGTGACAGAAAGGTGAATTGTATATGTATATCGGTTAGATATTGCATATTACACATATGTATTTATATATATGGCTAACGAGAGTGAGAGAGGTGATACGTTCAAATTATACTTTCCTAAAGAAGTATAAGCGGTCGTATCAAGAAGAGAACCCAATTGTTAGGTTAGGGTCGATCCCACGAGGAAAATGATTTAGACTTAACTTTAATCTACGATTACGTCTATTTAGTCAAGTCCTTTTCGAAAATAGTTAAATAAAAGGGGGATTTTGTGAAACAGAAAAAGTTTGATTATTTCTAAGTAAACAAGTAGCAAAATTAAAACTTTAGTGTTTATCAAATGATGAGTGAAACTAGGGCGTAAGTGTTCCCCATAGGTTCATAACGCGATAATTCTAGCTATAATAATTTTTTCCTAGTGTCTTGCATGCAAAGTGATAAGTTATGTTGCTCTAATTTCTTGGTCCGGCAATTAGAGAATTTCACGCCGTACTTTGATCCGGCTACGTGTGTTGAATTACTAATCCTTACCTTACCTCATATTAAGCATCATATTCAATGTATGACTAAGTTACTACTTCGCACCAATTGAGACTAGCCTATTAGATAGTGTATACTAAATCTATGTTGATGATTCTTTTCCTATCAACTACCTCCTTGGTCCGGCAAGTAGAAATAGGGCAAGTTCTAACGCGTGCACTCGCTAAAAAGAATTCTAAACGAAAGAATTATCAATACATGCAAGATCCTATTCTTAGAATTGTTATTTAGCTAGTTTTATCTTGTTAATTACCCATGGTTCCCACAACCCTAGTTGTGAATTTAGTTACCCATGCTTAGCATTACACAATTCATGGTTATTAAACAAGAATTCATATACTTACTTTGACAAGTTTGAAGAAAATCCAGAAATATCACTTGAATCAATGAAAATATACTAAGAATCGATTCTGGAAAATTGAAGTAATTCCCAAAATCTAAAGTTCAACTTCCAATAACAAGAGTATGAAAAATTAGTAAAAGTCTAACCCCAAAAACGAGGTTTTTAGTCCTATTTATAATAATAAAGTCCTAAAATAAAAGGAGTTCTAAATAATGAAAAATCTGTCCAAAACGCGTCTTCAGTTGACGATCCAACTGACGGTCCATCGACGGAACGACAGACCGTCGACAACTTTCGTCGGTCCACAATTAAAATCTTTTTCAGGTTCCACTTTTGCATCCTTTCTGTTACCATCGACGGACCAACAACACGGTCCGTCGAAGGACCTACGGTCCGTCGATGGCCTCCGTTCCTCCATACTTAGTGGTTTCTTTAAGTCGGATACTAGGACTACTTTCTGTTACCATCAACGATCAGTCGATCCTTTCGTAGCCCCACACTTGGTCAGAATTCCCCGATTTGATTTCAGCAGCTTGAACCTCCAGTCGACGATCATCACCTACGGACGGTCAATGGGTCGACGGACCGTCGATGCTTTGTGGGTCATCACTTCTGCACTGATTTCAGCACAATCTTCATCGTTTCCGTTCTGGACAGTTTTCCTGCAAACAGAGCTAAAAATACATTAAAATTACTACAAAAAGGCCTTAGACACACACTAAACTTAAGAAAAAAGCATTGAAAGTACCGTAAAATCACGGTACATCAACACCCTCATCTTAAATTCGTTGTTTGTCCTCAAGCGACACACTATGACTCACCACAACACCTTTGTACAAAGGTGTCTTCATTTAAGCTTTCACAATCATCTGGCTATCAATCCCCATTATTTTCATTGTTTTTATGCATGATATCACTCTTAGGCTCATTCATGTGGATCAGACCATGACACAGACTCACCACACACCGACGCCTCTCCTCTTTTATCTCTCACCAAGGTACCAACTTTCCAATATTGCAACTAGTGTCCTCACTTTAAAAACAACATTCTCCTCTTTCACACAGTGATTTTAATTTGAGTATATGGATTATTTTTCAACACTCGCTCTCAGAACAACTTCACACCTAACTGATACTCGTCGCCATAGGCTTCCCCGTATTTTCACTGCTTTGAGTTCACCATATTAGACTCTCAGGATCACGATAGGACTTTCTTGGCTTGTAACGTAGGCTCAGGTTCAGGTAGGGTACCTTTGGATGCATTTTAGTGACTTTTTGCCCTCCTTGACATAACTGCTAAGCGTACTACCTTTTCATTGTTTATTATGCCCTACTCTTCATTTTCTTATATTCTTTGCCTTGCTTTTATCCTTTCGTGCAAATGACTCTTCTTTTATTTTTATTTTCACATTTTCAAATTTTTCACTTGATTTCAACTTTGATTGAGCCATTTTTCTTTTCTTCTTTCATTTTTTTCACATTAATTCTTTCAACCCCGCTTTCCTGAACATTCCTCATAATAGCCACCCTCAACTCATGGCTTTGCCATGAGTCAAGGTACACAATACCCAAAGTTGGGTCAGGGCCAGGACGAGATTGATTTCTGCATTAGCCACCCTCAACTTATGCTTTTGGCATAGGCTGAGGTGCACATGTCCAAGGAGGGACCAGGGCCAATACATTGTACCCAGAAAAGATGAGTTAGGGTAGAAAAGAAAGGTCCATTGTAAGCTCAAATCATTTGGATAAAAAAGGATTAATTCCATTTGGTTTTCTTTCATTTAGGCTAAAGATTGACTATTTTGAACAAGGGCCTATGATCCTTTCCTAATTGTCTAACACATTACTTTTTGCAGGACTAACCGGGCAAGTTCTAGCTAGGTACCAATGGTAGACTATTCAACTTTCCTCACACTCACTTAACACCTCATTACCCTACCAGATTATCGAACACCTAGTTCGAGCATTAGATCGAGGGTCATGCAATGGTGTATCTCTATGTCATACTTAGAGCCAACATTTTCACATTCACTATGCCTAATCATGCAAACATTCTCTTCAGAACCGGATATCATTGTATTTAGCCATCATGCTTCAGATTTCATATTTATACTTTGTACAAGATACTAAAATAACCAGTCTCTTGGGGCAAAATAACATAAGCAAGAAAACCCCAATAGAGGATCGTGAGTTGGGCTACTCAGACTTCACCCTAAGACTCACTTTTCATTTACTCCACCCCCAACAAGAAAGCATGCAATTGTCCCCAATGCATAAGAAATAAAATAATAAGGTGGTAGGTGAAGCAAACCTGAGGCGCATAACGCCGAAGAATCAACAAGCGGGCGGGTCTGGTTGCCCAGAACCCGCTCCATCAGTAGGAGGGACACCATCAGTAGTGTCCGCAGCAATGTCAGCACCCTCAGTAGTGCTCCTCTCAACATCAACAATCCTGGAGCTAGACGCCCCAGCAGCCAACTCATGAGCCCTCATCTGTCGGGCCTCCTCATCCATCAACGAGGCTCTCCTCGCAGCCTCCAACTCAGTACGCTCTCTCTTCCTAGCACGAACCTCATCACCCTCTCTGGTCCGTTGCCTCTTGGCATGCTCACGTGGCGGAGGCGATGGTCTGGAACAGTGCAGCAAGCACCATATCCTCAGCAGACTCTGTATGTGTGGCCTCTGGCTCAGGTACCCGCGCATCCAGAATGGCATCCACATCAGCCCTCAGACTCGCCAAAGCAGCCTGGAGAGTCGTCAAGTCAATAGTAAGGGATGGCCGGGCGAGAACTCTCAACTCGAAAGCGTCAAGGCGCTGGTGGACTGCCAGGATCTGTCTCTCAGTCTGCTGGGCAATCCTCTTCTCGATCTGATCCTCCGCCTCAGCATTGGACTTCTGCATCCAAGGCTGGATATGATGCAGCAGTGTGGCCATCTGGGCCTCTAACTTCTGGAACCTAGCAATCAGGACCAGTGCTGCAAATAGAGTAGAGCGGGAGGAACTCGGAGCTGTGCTAGTACCCGGGATAGACTCAACTATGGTGGTTCCGGTAGGCTCTGATGTAGCCTGATCAGCCCTTGGGCTTCCTCTACGGTGTCCACCAAGTTCTCTCCTAGAGGCTGCACCTCCACTCTGGGCCCTCTGTTGGGTGCCGCCTCATTGGCCCCATCCCAGATGAGACCGATATCAATTATCCCAGTAGGAGTCCTGAGAACATCAATATGCCATATGGGCACTCCACCAGACCTGCATAACTCGAAAATCATGCAAGGGATATGATACGTGGTGGTGGCCTTAAAGGCCCTCTCATGAATGACTGCCAACAACAGTCTCGGAACATCCACATCGAACCCTGCAACCATAGCAGCTACCAATACTGCTCTATCCCATGTGAGAATGTTAGCAGCAGTGGGGGATAGGCAGTGACAGATCAATAGCCAGATGAATTTGGCAAGAAATGTGAGGTTGGCCTTCTTGATAACACCTCTGGGCTCCAGCACCCAATCTGCACCCTCACCATCCACGGAAATGTCCTGGGCTATCCACTTCCTGGTGGTCTCTCTCACCCCCATATCATGCTGGAAATGGCCTTCCTTAATCATCTTCCACCGATAGTCAAACTCGGGGGTAAGGGGCTCCCTGGTAGCATCTGTATCAACACCATATAAAAATGCGAATAGTGGGTAAAAAGATGTCCACCCTGCGGCCACGGACTCGAACATGATCAAGTGGTGCCTGTTTGGCGGGATTAGACCGCCTATCCAAAGAAGACCGGAGAGTTGCTACATAAGAAGCGTAGAACTCTCGCACCACCTCCTCGCTGTAGCGTCCAACGCTCCTAGCCATCCACTCTAGCCGATGGCGGGTGAAAAGAGCATGTATATCAGGGACAGAGTGGAGACTTCCTGTAAGAACTCGCCGCTCGACTGTCATAGTCCGAGTCATGACCCCCTTATCGTTGAGCAGCTTCGCATCCTTGTACACCTGGTATTGGCCTCCTACTCACCACCAATTGGGTTGATCAGCAACTGGTGCAGGGACGTCGGTCAGGGGTGCTGGAGTAGAATCCGCACTATCGGCCTCATCAGCCGAGGCAGAGTGGGCAGGTGCAGCAGGAACAGTGGAACCATGCGAGCTAGACGCTCCCTCAGACCGAAAGCCTCCTCGGAGCCAGACGCTCCCTCAAAACCCGCGGCAGACCCAGACGGTGTGCCAGTCAGTGTGCGATCCTCATCAGACTGGGAGGCAGTGACTACGCCGGACGCCACCCTCTTGGGCGTGCTCCGAGAGGTCCTATTAGCACGTGACGGTGTCTGGGTGCCTGGTGGTACGTATTCGGGGTCGCGTTCATCATCTGACGAGCCAATCACAAGCCGGCGTGAAGGAGCAAAAGACTTGGAACGTCCTCTAGAGTAGACTAAGTCTGGCTTGGGGGCCATTGGTACCTGCAAAAGAGAGTTATTAGTTTCATTGTAAATATCTGACACACCTAATCAGAAGCAAGACCAAATTTGAAACACAAAACACAGTCAAATTCAGAACTGCAGAACTGAACGACGGGCACTACAGACGGTCCGTCGATGGAACGATGGTCCATCGGTAGGGTCCGTTGGTGGACACTTAGAAAATGTTAGAAGGTATAGGTCCACAGTGATTGCAGTTAGAAACGACGGACGTGCAGAATGGTCCGTCGATGAAACGACAGACTGTAGTCCACTGCCGTCGTTTGACACTTACACAAAATTTTGAGAACTTCAGAAACAAAGGTTCTGTTAGAAACGACGGACTTGCAGGACGGTCCGTCGATCCACCGACGGAACGTAGACCTAGTCCGTCGTTGGACACTTAGAAAAAATTAGAGTGCTTGACATGCCAAGGTTCTGTTAAAGACGACGGACGTGCAGGACGGCCCGTCGACAGACTGTAGGTCACTTCCGTCGGTGGGCACTTAGATAAAAAATTTTAGACCCTCAGCAAACAGGGTTCTGTTAAAGACAACGGACATGCAGAACGGTCCGTCGATCAATCAACAGACCGTAGACATAGTCCGTTGTTCCAGAGTTAAACAAAATCAGGGAGTAGCTGTTGACGGACCCCATCGACGATCACGGGGTCTCATTCTATCGGTCAGGAAAGATATTGGTAAGCCATTTTCCGCACCCCCAATGGACAATTTCAAGCAACTTAAGACACATAATGTTCATATATCAAGTAACACACCGTTTCGTCATTCCTAGGGCATCGATTATTGCAATTTTAATCCTAGAATCTAACAGACCATCAAGCCCTAAGTCGGAAAATAACAACACTCATAATAGTTCATTTAGACACTAACACCCCCAACCCATTCACTTTTCATCATTCTAAGGGACTAGGAACCCAATTTTAACAGTTTAATCATGCAATTGCGTCCCGAAGTCAAGACCCACATACATATTTCATCAATTTCGCATGCAAATGAACGAGAATTCATAGATGAGAATGACATACCTGTGTCCTGTAGTGGAGTGAGTGGAGAGATGAATTTGTGCACGAACAACACCGAGCCCGCCTTCGAACACCGATCGGAAAGAGGGAAGAAATATTATGGAAAGTTGGGAGAGAAGGGTTATGGGGATTTAGGGGAATTTGGAGAAGATGAAAATCAGAAGTGATTAATGGTGAAAAAGTGGGTGAGTTGTGGGGGAGTTTAAGGAAAATGGGGAGGGAAACGATTGGGAAGGGTATTTGAAAAGGTGGGAGGTAACTGAAGAGTTTAAAAATCAATATATAGCCGGTCGGGTCGGGTCGGGTTATTGGGTCTGGGGAACTAACGATTCCCCGTCGACGGACCGTAAGTCCATTGACGGTCCGTTGACTGTTCCGTCGATTGTGCCCTAACTTAGCCCATATTGAAAAACAAACCTGGGATCCACGGACCCTATCGACGGTCCGTCGGTGGTACGACGATTCATCGATTTGGCCGTCGATCAGTGCACCAGACAAATTTTTATAGATTTCTGGTGGTTTGGTCCCTGCATATTGAACACCCAATAAGCTAATCTTTTTGTGTTTTCTGGATACTTTTTAAACACGGACCCTAGTATACTCTCTAGCCAACACTTCTAAAAGAAAATCAAAGAAAATCCATACATGACATTAAGTTTAAACAGAAATAATGCAACTACTCCTATAAAATCTAGAAAAAAAACTATTGTTGGCTAGAGGATACATATTGGGTTGCCTCCCAATCAACGCTTGATTTAACGTCGCGGCACGATGCAATATTCTTTATTACTTAGACTTCATCAAGATGGTATGCCTCAACCACTTCATTCGCATTTTCCGCATGCCCTAGGTAGATTTTGATTCTTTGTCCGTTCACCTTAAATCTTACACCCTTCTTGTTCTCCAACTCAACCGCACCATGAGGGAATACTTGAGTGATCTAGAATGGACCTGTCCATTTGGACTTGAGTTTGCCCGGAAACAAGCGCAACCTAGAGTTGAACAAAAGCACCAAATCCCCAGCCACAAAGTCGTGCTTCTCATTCTTTTGGTCATGGTACTTCTTCATCTTTTCTTTGTAGAGGGCTGAACTTTCATATTCCTTCAAGCGAAACACATCGAGCTCATTTAACCCATTCAACCTCTATTCCGCTGCTTCATTCCAATCCATCTTCGGTTTCTTCATTGCCCACATGGCCTTATTCTCTAACTCAACCGGCAAGTGACAAGCCTTCCCATATACAAGTTGGTGTGGAGACATACCTATGAGAGTCTTGTATGCTGTCCGGTAGGCCCAAAGAGCATCATCAAGCTTCCTTGACCAATTCGTTCTACTCGCATTCACCGTTTTTGCCAGAATCTGCTTGATTTCTCTGTTTGACACCTCAACTTGCCCACTAGTCTGAGGATGGTAAGGAGTGGCCACATTGTGGCGAACCCCATATTTCTCCAATAACCCTTTGAACAACTTGTTGCAAAAGTGGGATCCCCCATCACTAATAATGGCCCTTGGGGTGCCAAATCTGGAAAATATGTTCTTTTTCAAGAACGCGGTGACACTCTTTCCTTCATTATTTGCAAGTGCTATGGCTTCCACCCATTTTGACACATAATCAACAGCCACAAGAATATACTTCATTCCATGAGAAATCACAAAAGGGCCCATAAAGTCAATGCCCCACACATCAAACAACTCAATTACAAGAATGGAATTTAAAGGGAGCTCTTGCCGTCTAGAAACACCTCCATATCTTTGGAACCTATCACATGCCTTGGCGAACTCATGAGCATCTTGGTGGATGGTTGGCCAATAGTAGCCACATTGCAAGATTTTTGGGCAGTCCGGATACCACTATGATGCCCACCCACATGCGAGGAGTGGCATGCCTCCAAAACACTCAACATCTCAACTTCCGGCACACAACGCCGAATAAGACAATCGGCACAACTCCTATATAGATATGGCTCATCCCAAAAGAACTTTTTTACATCATGCATGAACTTTTTCCTTTGATGAAAGGACAAATCTGATGGAACGATATCACTAGCCAAGTAATTTGCAAAATCTGTGAACCATGGAATCAAGTCATGAGAAGCGGCCAATACGTGCTCATCAGGTAAAGTATCATCAATTTCAGCCTTTTCACCCAACTCTCGCATAGCTTCATCCTCTAATCTGGACAAGTGATCGGCAACTTGATTTTTGGTCCCTTTTCTATCTTTCACTTCAAAGTCAAACTCTTGCAACAGTAATACCCATCTAATCAACCTCGGTTTCACATCCTTTTTTGCCATCAAATATTTCAAGGCAGAATGATCAATATGCACTATAACTTTCGTGCCAATAGGAGAGAAATTTTTTGAAGGCAAATACCACCGCAAGTAGCTCTTGTTCAGTCACAATATAATTCTTCTTAGCTTCATTAAGGGCCATACTGACATAATAAATGGGGTGAAGGATTTTATCCCTTCTTTATCCCAATACTACACCAAGAGCAACCCCACTAGCATCATACATAACCTCAAATGGTTTTTTTTAATCCGGAGAAATAATAATGGGCGCAGACACCAACTTCTCCATCAACTCTCCAAATGCCTTCAGACAGAATCATCAAAATTAAATTTACACTCTTTCTCAAGTAACTTGCACAGAGGATGTGCAATTTTTGAAAAATCCTTGATGAACCTCCGGTAGAAGCCCGCATGCCCAAGAAAACTCCTTACACCTTTTACAAAGATGGGTGGATGAAGTCTATCTATCACCTCAACTTTGACTCGATCAACCTCTATACCCTTCTCTGAGATGCGATGGCCCAATACAATACCCTCTTTCACCATAAAGTGATATTTTTCTCAATTTAGCACAAGGTTGCAATCTTCACATCTTTTGAGAACTTCGGCCAAGTGACTCAAACAATGATCAAACGAGTGACCAACAACAGAAAAATCATCCATAAATACCTCAATGGTGTCCTCCACCATATCGGAGAATATGGACATCATACATCTCTGAATAGTAGCCGGTGCATTACACAACCCGAAGGGCATTCTCTTGAACGCGAAAGTTCCATAAGGAAAAGTAAAAATGGTTTTCTCTTGATCTTCCGGTGCAATGGAGATTTGGTTGTAACCCGAATAACCATCAAGAAAATAATACCACCCCTTTCCTACAAGTCTATCCAACATCTGATCCATGAAGGGCATAGGAAAATGGTCTTTCTCAGTCCATGCATTCAATTTCCGATAATCCATACACACTCTCCATTCGGTCACCGGCCTCATTGGAACAAACTCATTTTTCTCATTAGGGACCACAGTCATTCCCCCTTTCTTAGGCACACACTGAACAGGGCATACCCAACTACTATCAGCGATCGGATATATGACTCCGGCATCCAACCACTTAATAATCTCCTTCTTCACTACCTCTTGCATAAGTGGATTTAAACGTCTCTGGTGCTCAATACTTGGCTTATGATCAGGCACGAGTTGGATTTTGTGTAAAAAATACCGGGAGGGATCCCAATAATATCCGCAGTAGTCCATCCAATAGCTCTTTTGAACTTCTTCAACACTTCAACCAAACACTCTACTTGTTGCACCTTCAAATCTGACGAAATAATTATCGGCAAAGTGTCATCTTTCCCCAAGAATACATACCTCAAATGAGGTGGTAGAGCCTTAAGCTCTAATTTTGTAGCCTCTTCAATAGACGGTTTCGCGGGTGGAGACTTGCGATGTTTCATGTCTAACTCCAATTTCTTTGGTTTGAACCGAAAATCACCTCGATCAAGTGCTGCAACCAATGTCCCATCATTTTCAATACCATCACTCTCAAAATTCATGATCACTGCTGCTAGTGCCTCAACACCAAGGCGCTCTTCGATTTGAACCTTAGAAGTACTCTCAACCCTGGAGGATATAGCATATACCGTTTGGAGCTCATCACTCTCCCTCATGGACCTACAAATGTTGAAAGTCGCTTCTTCATTGTTCAACCGAAACTTCATCTGCCATTTCTCCATGTCAACTAAGGCGCGATCGGTAGCAAGGAACGGCCTCCCAAGAATAATAGGCACCTCAAATCCACCTCACAGTCAAGAATGACAAAATCGGCCGGAAATATGAATGACTCCACCTTTACTAACACATCGTGGAGTATCCCAATAGGCCTCTTCAATGTTCGATCGGCTATCAGTAACTGCATCGCAGTGGGATTTGGGTCACCCAAACCCAACTTCTTGTAAATGGAGAGAGGCATAAGATTTATGCTTGCCATAAGATCACATAATGCTTTAGCAAAGTGTAATAACCCGATTGTACATGGAATAGTGAAAGCACCCGGATCTTCTTTCTTTTGCACAAGAGGCCTTGTAGCAATAGCACTACAATGTTGCATCCGATCATCATCCTCAAAAATCACCGACCTCTTCTTAGTGACCATATCTTTCATAAACTTGGCATAACCGGACATTTGTTCAAGAGCTTCTATCAAAGGTACATTGATGGAAAGCTGTTTCAACATAGTAATAAAACGCCGGTATTTTCCATCCTCGGTCTTCTTCACCAATTTTTGTGGAAATGGTGGTGGTGGTCTAGGAACGGGGACCTTTTGGGGCATCTCTAATTCTTCTACCGCTTTATTTACCAACTCACCACTAGCTTCTACTATCGCATCTTCTCTTCTCATCTCATCTTCAACACCAGACGGCATAGGTGGATCAATGGTTCGCTTACCCCCTCGAGTTGTGACTTCCATACAATGTTCATCATTTTTCAGATTTTGGACGGTATTGCTAGGAAGAGTACCCCGTTGACGAGGGTTCACAGTAGACGACAATTGGGCCATTTGCATCTCAAGATGCTTGATTGAGACTGCATGTGCATCCACTTCTTGCCCAATGTTAGCCAAATCACCTCTCAACTCCTTAGCGTGCTCATCACTTGCGTCAAACCTCCTCCTCATCTTTTGCAACATGTCTTCAACTCGCGCCATACTACCTCCACCATCCCTAGGATCAACTTCCCAATTTTGAGGTGGAACATAGGGCCCACTTCGATCGTTTCTGTTTCCATAGTTACCCCGGTTGAAGTTGTTGTCGCGGTTGTAGTTTCCTTCACGAACATAGTGACCCTCTCAGTTGTAATTCCCATAGTTCCGACCTTGATTTCCTTGACCTTGGCACCAACTCTCCTGATTGGAGCCTTGGGCGTTCGGTCGGAACCCCCCCGTCTGCTCATTCATTGCATAAGAATCTTCCTCATAGTAAAATTCATCTACCGACGGTGGTGGCTTAGTCAAATAATTCACCGCATTCACTTTCTCTGCACCCCCATTGACATCTTTCAACACTAACCCAAGCTCAGTTCTCATTTGAGTCATCTCTTCACGAATCTCATCTGTGAATGGGTTGTGTGTAGATTGCACCGCAAAAGTGTTTTTCCCAGTATCCAACTTCCTAGTGCTCCAAGCTTTATTATTTCGGGAGATTTTCTCTAACTTTGCAGCGATCTCTACATAAGTACACTCCCCATAAGAACCACCCGCAATATTATCAAGCACCGCCTTATTGTTATCATCTTGCCCCCTATAGAAGTACTCTTTCAACGATTCATCATCAATACGGTGATTTGGGACACTTCTCAGAAATGAGGTGAACCTATCCCAAGAACTACTTACCGACTCCCCAGGCAATGCCACAAAATTATTGACCCTATCTTTGTGGTTAAGCTTTTTAGAAACCGGGTAATACCTTGCTAGGAACACATCCCTCAACTGCTCCCAAGTATAGATTGAATTGTAGGGCAACTCAGTAACCAAATTGCGGCCTTTTCCGTCAGTGAGAGAGGGAACACCCATAATCCAATTACATCCATGTCTAAGTCTGGCCTCCCTACACAACTCTTACATACCGACCTTACTTTGGCGATGTGAGCATGTGGATCCTCAGATGGTAGCCTCAAAAACAGACCTCTAGCGGTGAGCATCTGCATCAAGCTACTAGTTACCACGATAGTATGACCATTTGGTAGAGGAGGTAGGACAAGTGGCCCGTCAGAGTTAGTGATGTTAACATTTCCCCTATAGTACTCTTGAGGGCGTGGGGCGGGAGGTTGCCTCCTCACATCACCTTCACCAAGATTCTCAACCAACACTTGATTATGAGCTTCAACTGGCGGTGGAAGTTGCCGGTTGAACTCATCCTCAAGATTAGCCATGTTGCGTGGATTGTTCATTCTGCAAAGTTTACGGTTTAGTTCTGGATCGGGTGAAAGTATGGGTTCTCTTCGACTCGTGTACTTGGCATACACTAATGTTAGACCTGCGAGAGACAAAAACAAAAACAAAAAGTAAGATTAGGAAATTGTTGACTAAAATTCAGTAATGTGCTTAAAGTTAATCTAAAAGTCACTTTCCCCGGCAGCGGCGCTAAAATTTGATACGCTCAAATTATACTTCCCTAAAGAAGTATAAGCGATCGTATCAAGTAGAGAACCCAATTGTTAGGTTAGGGTCGATCCCACGAGGAAAATAATTTAGACTTAACTTTAATCTACGATTACGTCTATTTAGTCAAGTTCTTTCCGAAAATAGTTAAATAAAAAGGGGGGTTTTGTGAAACAAAAAATGTTCGATTATTTCTAAGTAAACAAGTAGCAAAATTAAAACTTTAGTGTTTATCAAGTGATGAGTGAAACTAGGGCGTAAGTGTTCCCCATAGGTTCATAACGCGATAACCTAGCTATAACAATTCTTTCCTAGTGTCTTGCATGCAAAGTGGTAAGTTATGTATCTCTAATTCCTTGGTCCGGCAACTAGAGAATTTCACACCGTACTTTGGTCCGGCTACGTGTGTTGAATTACTAATCCTTACCCTTAACTCATATTAAGCATCATATTCAATGTATGGCTAAGTTACTACTTCGCACCAATTGAGACTAGCCTATTAGATAGTGTATACTAAATCTATGTTGATGTTTCTTTTCCTATCAACTACCTCCTTGGTCCGGCAAGTAGAAATAGGGCAAGTTCTAACGCGTGCACTCGTTAAAAAGAATTCTAAATGAAAGAATTATCAGTACATGCAAGATCCTATTCTTAGAATTGTTATTTAACTAGTTTTATCTTGTTAATTACCCATGGTTCCCACAACCCTAGTTGTGAATTTAGTTACCTATGCTTAGCATTACACAATTCATGGTTATTAAACAAGAATTCATATACTTACTTTGACAAGTTTGAAGAAAATCCAGAAATATCACTTGAATCAACGAAAATATAGCAAGAATCAATTCCGGAAATTGAAGTAATTCCCAAAATCTAAAGTTCAACTTCCAATAACAAGAGTATAAAAAATTAGTAAAAAGTCTAACCCCAAAAACGAGATTTTTAGTCCTATTTATAATAATAAAGTCCTAAAATAAAAGGAGTTCTAAATAAGGAAAAATCTGTCCAAACGCGTCTTCAGTTGACGACCCAACTGACGGTCCGTCGATGGAACGACGGACCGTCGACAACTTCCGTCGATCCACACTTAAAATCTTTTTCAGGTTCCACTTTTGCATCCTTTCTTTTACCATCGACGAACCAACAACACGGTCCGTCGATGGCCTCCGTTCCTCCATACTTAGTGGTTTCTTCAAGTCGGGTACTAGGATTACTTTCTGTTACCATCAACGATTTGCCAGGACGGTCCGTCGATCCTTCCGTAGCCCCACACTTGGTCAGAATTCCCTGATTTGATTTCAGCTGCTTGAACCTCCAGTCGACGATCATCACCTACGGACCGTCAATAGGTCGACGGACCGTCGATGGCTTCGTGGGTCATCACTTCTGCACTGATTTCAGCACAATCTTCAGCGTTTTCGTTCTGGACAGTTTTTCTGCAAACACAGATAAAATACATTAAAATTACTATAAAAAGGCCTTAACACACACTAAACTTAAGAAAAAACATTGAAAGTACCGTGAAACCACGGTACATCAAGAGGGAGGAGAGAAGCGAGCAAGATTGGAGAGGGAGGAGAGAGGTGAGCGAGAGGACAGAGAGTGGGAGAGAGGTGAATTCTCTATGTATATAATTGTATATTATACATATACATTTGTATATAGGGCAAGTGAGATTGGGAGAGGGAGGAGAGAGGCGAGCGAGAGAGGTGAGAGAGTGGGAGACAGGTGAATTGTATATGCATATAGGTTAAATAATTGTATATTATACATATATATTTGTATATTCTAGCGAAATATACAAATACAAACGTGACTAATTATACAATCTCGAAGTCAGCCCACGTAATTAATGTATAATGTTAGTCGCGAGTGGTAATTATAGCAAACTATAGCTATGATGAATAAATTAAATAATATAAGTTTGCTTTGTTGCGTAATTTTCCTTAAAATAATATCCCTCAGTCAACCTTTTTTGGTTCAATATTACCCTTTAAACTAACAACCTTATATTTAATAATTATTATGTACTACAACCCCATTCTCAGCTAATGGTTTCAATGGAGCTTGATAAATTTTTGCAAGGCCGAAATCAGCAATGTTAAGAACTCCATATTCTTCTCCCTCGCCCATCACCAAGATATTTGATGTCTTTAGGTCTCGGCGAACAATCCAATTACTGTGAAGATAATTGAGACCATTAAGTGTACTGATTAACCTTGTCTCTATGGTGTCTGATAATTTCATAGAGGCCATGCTCGATATAGTCAAAAGCGAGATAGAGAAACATATCTGCCTGGTTTACAACATTCTCATGGGATATCTTCCGAAGCAACATGATTTCGCGAATGACGTCGTCATTGTCCTTGGATTTCTTGAACTTCTTGATAGTAATAGATTTGCTACGTTAGCTTTGATCTTAGCAAAAAAGCCCAACCCGTTGAAGAAACATGCCACTGACTGATCATACATCTTTGGATTTGCAAAACTAACATTGAAGAGACGATAACTTTTTGTATTTGTGATGGATCTTTTAATTGAGTTTGGGTTAGGTGAGTAGGAGAAAATTTGGTGGATTAGAATTTAAGTTTATCCGATATAAAAATGTCACGTAATAATTATTAAATATAATAATAAAAAAATATAAGGCTATTAGTTTAAAGGGTAATATTGAACCAAAAAGGTTGACCGAGGGGTAATTTTAATTCAATGATGATGGATATTTTAAACCTTTTTGAATAGTATAAGGATATTTTTGACCTTTTTCTGATATAGTAATATTGATGTAGGCTTCATTTGTTTTCATTGATATTATTAAGAGGTCAGAGTGTGAATGTCATTCGAGTGACTAAGATCGCTTATTTTTAAATATCTGAATAAATATGTTAACACAATAGATGTTCTAATTCAAATAACATAAGCTTTTTAATTTTTATTAGAAATCTATGGTTTCCATCAAACTTCAGCTGTGAATTTGCAAAGAGGTTCAAAATTTGTAATTTAAGTAAAGGTTATTCCAATGAGTAATGTTTCAAAAACATTTAGAAAATGTTTATATCAAAACAAAACTCTTATTGATAAAATAAATTAAAGTTTAGTTAAACATTAAATTAACAAGATATTAGAAAAATGTCATTCTTTGATGAACATTAAGATATTTCAATTATAAATAAATATTTAAAGTTTGATTAAAATAAAATGGACTACATTGAGACTACATATATAAATTATAATAATGAAAATAATTGCTAGAAAAAAAATGCAATTATCTCTTTTTGAAAAGAATAATAATTCAACACAAACAAATTATCTTAAATAATAAGTGAAGCGTCTCTATATTCTATAATATTTTCCTTCTGTGATCTTCTCTAAAAAATAAAATTTAATGAGATTAATACATTCAAATGAAGCAAATCTATAAAGGAATCGTTGTCCAATTTCAATAACATATATTTATGAATTCATTTTGCATTTTAATCAAATAATTTTTTTACAATAAATTTGACCAATTCTTGATAAACAAGCAACAAGAACAAAAATTAAAAGTTAAAGTCAAATAATTTGATAACTAATAAAGTTAGAGAATGAGAGAGAATTGAAGAAAAAATAATGGAACAATTTTTTTTCGAAAATAAAAGTATCTTTAAAAGAGTTTGAGAATAATTTTATGTCATAGATCTTATTCATTTAGACACATTAGAAAAATTTTAATAGAAAAAACAAACACGCTTAATGGCCTAGTGTCTGAACTATTCAGATTCAGATTTTTCTTAAGTGAGAACAGATGAGATCATAGTTACGAATCTCTCTATGCCAATCTCTCTCGCTCACTTCTATCCTATTTTTTAACATATAATAACGAATCGTAATTAAATAAATTATAGCTATAAATTTTAAATTGAGCCTAAATTATAATTATTTTTGAAAATTCTTGAAAAAATAATTACAATGATCACTGTTCATAAAAACATTGTTAGGATCAATGCAATTGTACCATACTCAAATTATCATAATTATTCTCCAATTTTTCTAATAATTTCACAAAATCAAATTGATATGAATAGTAGAAACATAAAACACCCAAACTAATAGCAATAATATTCCTCAATAGCCAAGTTGATCAAGCAATAACTTTCACAAGTGAGTTAAAGAAGAAAAAAAAAATCTTTAAAAGAACTTGAATAATTCTTGAATCATCCATAGAAATAAATTATTATACTTCTTCAAGTTGGGTCTAGTACATAAATTATATTACAATCACAAATATGCTTAGTAGCACATAAATCTAATCCCAAATCTTACCTTAGTCACAAGATTCACTCGAAAAATAATCACAATAATAATAACATCAACTTATAAAATTTATTTCTACCTAACATACTAATAAATATCATTTCTCCCAACCTTCTTCTATATTAAGAAATATCATGATTTAGTATTTCACACACAAAAGATTATTATTTTTATAATTGTAATCATATCTCACTTTTTTTCAATAAGACGAATTCGTTTGAACACAATATTGTATCTAAAACAAATTATACCCTATTGTAACCTCATGTATCTGGGGACTGAAAATTTGACACGATTTATAATTTTGAAAGTTACGAAAAAGACAGCTAATTAGCTCTTAAGCTAGTGAA
Organism: Solanum lycopersicoides; assembly: GCA_022817965.1. NCBI lineage: Eukaryota > Viridiplantae > Streptophyta > Magnoliopsida > Solanales > Solanaceae > Solanum > Solanum lycopersicoides. The sequence goes on along the minus strand of CM040623.1, from coordinate 66,458,118 downwards.
ATTTGTGTTGTTTATTTATAATAAATGATCACGTTGTTGACCACCCTAAAAATTATTTGAGCTGAAATAGGTTAGGCTTAAATGAACTAAAATATGTGTCATTAGACAACCTACTTAATTCTTACTAAATTTTAATTATTCTATTTATTTCTTGTAGCTAATAAACAAAAATTTGTTATGAATACTACGGTAAATCAAATAATAAATATTATTTCTAAAATATTTGGTGAAATTTCTTTATTTTTATAGCAAGAGGAAATTTGGCATATAAATAAAATAAAAACCGTGGACGGCAGGATTCGAACCTGCGCGGCAGAGCCCACATGATTTCTAGTCATGCCCGATAACCACTCCGGCACGTCCACAATTCGATGATGTTAAAACGTCACCATCATTACTTATCTACTTAGAATACCTTTTAGACTAATTTGGTCAAAATTAATAAGTTTTTAATTATAATTCACTGAACCCTACGTTTGGCATTCTCAATTTACAATTCAAATTCATCCATCTAAAAGTTTTTGGGTGATTTAGATTATACATAGCAGAACTTGAGTGTATATTTTCTTTCAATACACTTAACACACTTTTGGAGTTATTTGATAGGTTGTATAAGAATAATGTTGAATATAATGTATAAATATAAAGATTGATTAAAGTTTATATTAATTATGTTTGTATTAGTTATACTGAAATTTTTCTTATGTAGTGTTTGATTTAATTTATTAAAAATAACATATATTGCATAATTTCTAAGAAAGACGATATTTATTTATGAAAAATACCCTTAATAAATATGGTGGAAAGAATATGAAAAATATTTTTGAAGGAAAATTCTGACTTTAATCATATTAATGAATGCATTAATTAAAAGACTAGTTATAGTTAATATCTCTCTTCCCCTCTCTCTCTATATAGATTGTTTGCTTGATTATGACTACATATTACTCCTTCTGTCCAATAATAGTTATTCACTATTGACTTGACACACTCCTTAAGAAACTATAAATAGTAGGGTAATTTTACTATATCACACTTTGAATATAAGAAATACAATATTTTAAAAAATATAATAGAAAAATGACTATAATTAGTTATAAGGATAAATTAAATTAAGTGTAAAGTAATCTGTTGATTTTATAAAGTGATCAAGTATTATTAGATATCTCAAAATAGTATATTCAACCACAATTGAACAGAGGAAGTATAAGAATTATTAATGTAAGAAAAACCAAGATTTTATCTTATTAATAGAATCGTCTACCTTTCTGACCGTGTCAACAATGTCAGCAAAGCTACAGCTAATTTAGCTAACAACCCTTCATCTTAGAATATTTTATTTATTATTTATTTATTTATTTATGATAGAACGACAAAGATAGAGATACAATTTACAAAGCACGGTACCACCAAAGTTTTGTTGAGTTGTAACAATAATTGGCTTCAAGTTAAAAAAAGAAAAGTTGAATCTTAAGTTCAATAATAAAATCAACATTCAAATATTAATTTAATTTAAATTTCAACTTAATTAAAAACTTGTCTTTTTCCAATATTCGAGATTCAATTTTTATTCAAATGCTCCATTTAATAATCGAATAATCTACATTAGATTGAAAATTCAATTCAAAGTTCTATAACCAATGTAACTAAGTTCAACAATATTTAACTCATATTCAATTCAAAGTTCTACAACCAATAAAAACAAATTACTTTCTAGAAGATTCAATTTCAATTCAACAATAATTTAAAAAGATTTAATTTGACTATCATTCCTCCATAATTTGGTCATATATTTTTTTTTCATTCATAAGCAATACTTATAATAAGTGCAAATGTTGTAACTAGTCAATAATAATTAATGCAAAAGCTCTGAAACATGCTTCATATTTACAGAGAGGCAAATAACCTATGAAATACATTTTTCTAGTTGCTCGAAGAGAACATATTGATTAGGGTCCTTCGGGATGGCTCAGTTGGTTTGGTGGGTAGTTATTCATACGAATGATTCGGGGTTAATTCTCCCTCAATGCCTTTTGAGTTGAGCCTGTTACATAGGGCTTGCCTAGCTAGTGCGGTTTACATCCCTGTGTGGTTTGCAGGCTATTACACAGTGGGGAGTTTACCCAGTGCGCACAAAATGCTCACCACAGAGTGCTCAGCGGCCTAGGGAGTTTACCCAGTGCGCACAAAATGCTCACCACAGAGTGCTCACCAAAGAGCAGAGGTTGTGGCAGAGGTTATTGCGATTGCAGATTATCCTGGGATTAAAAAAAAATATTAATTAGGAACTTATGAATCAAATTAACAAAATAGTTGAGTAAAGTCATATGTAAATAAGTTTATTATAAGAATTAAATAAAAATCTCAAAATCTTGGAACCAAGAATACAAGAAAAATTAAACCTAAATAATTCAATATATAGTTTTGGAACCAAAAATATAATACTATAATCGAACAATAATTAAAACTTTATAATCGACGATAATACGATATAATACAAGTAAGAAGAAGAACAATTTTAATACGTATAATGGAATTGAAATAATAAAAAAGTAGAAAGAAATGCTTCTAGGGTTGGGCGACGGATTGTTAGACGAATGGAGGAGATGATATGCTCAAACTATACCTCTCAATGAAGAATAAAACAGTTGTTGTTCACTGTTGGATCAACATTTTAATATTATTATTATAATATTAATTTGCTTAACTTTGAGTTGAAATAGTGCTCATAGGCATTATTGCCCATCATTTTTGTTACAGAAACGTTCATGTTGACGTTGAAAACTTGGACAACATGTTCATCAGCCATTGATGGCATTAGTTACCCTTCTCATTATCTCATTCTTTATTCCTCCATTATTTGTTGTAACCTATGTCTATGTAAATCCTAAGGTCATTATCTTTATTATTTACTACCCATTATCTTCCTATTCATTGGTAGGAAGACCTCTTGTAGTATAAATAGTGGTGGTCTTCATTTGGTTTGATACACATAACATACAAAAAAAATATAGAGTGAAAAAGTTAGTCAAAAAGAGAGTTCTTATTAGTTGAAGGGAGGTGTTCTTTTTTGTAGAGCTTTGGACTCGACTCTTGTCCAGAGTTGTTGAGTTATATTTTGTGAAGGTTGTTGTATCCTGGAGGGGACAAGTCAAAGAGGCCTACTGTTGGGTGGTGAAAACATTTGCTGCAGTTGGCTTGAATCTCCTTAAAGAGAGCGAGATATTCACACCTCAGCATGAAGAGATTATTATTTCTTCATTTCATTTTCAGTTGTAATCTTATATTTTTTTTTATCTTGTAAGTTTTCACTAACAATTTTAAGGAGATTCAATATGACTACAATTGAAAAAACCGCGAATGTCAAGATGGGAGACCTTAACAAGCCATTTCGATTCAATGATAACCATTTTAAGAGATGGAAGGGTAAAATACTTTTCTACTTGAGTCTTCTCAATGTTTCTTATGTGTTAACTGAGAAGAATCCAAATAAAGAACACATCACCTTTATGAATGATGATGAAACTATTTCTCATCTAGAGAAAGTGGAAAAGTACGATGGTGATTCCTATAAATTTTGGTATTATATTCTTAATTGTCTATCTGATAATTTTTATGATTATTATGTTAGAACTTACTCTAGTACAAAGAAATTTTGGAAGGCATTGCAGAGTAAGTATGATACAGAAGAAGAGGGAGCTGCGGCTAGTAGATTTTTATCGTTTCCAAATGGTGGACAATAAATCAGTGGTAAGTCAAGCTCAAGACTTTATCATGATTGTTGGAGAGCTAAGGTCCGAAGAGGTTAAAATTGGAGACAACCATATTGTTTGTGGCATAGTAGATAAACTTCCACCTTCTTGAAAGAAATTTCAAAAATCTATGTGCCACAAACAAAAGGAAACCTTTCTTCAAACCTTGATAATGAAAATTCGCATAGAAGAAGAAGCAAGGGATCAAGATGCACTTTTACAAATAGAAGAGAACAACATCACATCGAAGGTATTTAATTACTTCGAATAATGCTACTCTTGAAACTCACAAAAATACTTCTTTGAAGCCTCAGAAGAAAAAATTCAAAAAAAACAATGATAGACCTTCCAAGAAAAATAATGGTGAAAACCACCAAGCACAAAATCAACAAGTTCAAGAAAAGGGACCATGGGCATATTGCTCGATTTTAAAAATTCTGGAAACGTGGTCCTAACCCTCAGACAAACGTTATCGAAGAACCTTTTGTGGCGGTGATTACTGACATAAACATGGTTGAGAATGTTGATGGATGGTGGGTTAATTCTGGTGCAAATCGTCATGTCTGTTATGACAAAGACTTGTTTAAAGTATATACTCATTTTTAGGAGCCCAAAACCATCATTCTTGGTGATGCTCATACTACTCAAGTGCTTGGAAAGGGAGATGTCGAATTGTGTTTTACTTCTGGAAGGATATTAACTTTGAAAGACGTACTTTATACTCTTTGCATGAGAAAAAATCTGATGTCTAGTTTTCTTCTTAATAAAGCAACCTTTAAATAGATTATTGAATCTGATCAATATGTAATAGTGAAGAAGGGTATTTTTTTGGGTAAGAGGTATGCATGTGATGGGATGCTTAAGTTGAATGTTGAGATGAATAAAATTTCTACTTCTGTTTATATGCTTTCTGCTACCAATTTTTGGCATGCTCATTTGTTTCATATTAATGATCGTTATGTTGGAATCATGAGTAGTTTAGGATTAATCTTAATGGTTAAAAAGAATTTTGAAAAGTGTGAGGCTTGTAGTAAAGCTAAAATCACTAAAAGGTCTCATTTTCAAGTTGAAAGAAAAACTGATTTGTTAGAATTAGTTCATACTGATATTTGTGAACTTGGTAGAATTCTAACTCGTGGAGGTAAAAGATATTTTATCACTTTCATTGATGATTTTTCTAAGTTTACATATGTTTACTTGATGAAAAATAAAAGTGATGCTTTTGAAAATTTTAAAACTTATCTCCATGAGGTTGAAAATCAGTTTGGAAGAAAAATAAAAAGAATTAGAAGTGATAGAGGCCGTGAATATGAATCAAATGAGTTTAATTCTTTTGTTAGATCATTGAGAATAATTCATGAAACTACTTCTCCTTACTCTCCTTTATCTAATGGAGTAGCGGAAAGGAAAAATAGAACTTTGGTTGAATTGACTAATGTCATGCTTATTGAGTCACATGCACATTTAAATTTTTGGGATAAAACTATTTTAACTGCTTGTTATGTGTTGAATCGTGTGTATCATAAAAAGTCAAAACTGACACATTTTGAATTGTGAAAAGGTTACAAGCCAAGTTTGGGATATCTAAGAGTTTGGCGTTGTCTAGCCTTTGTGAGACTAATATATCCCAAGATTAAAAAGTTGGGTAAGAAAGTTAATACTTGTGCTTTTCTTGGTTATGCTTCATATAGTACAACCTATATATTTTTTAATCTTGAAGATAATATTGTGATAGAATCTGGTGATGCTATTTTTCATGAAAATAAATTTCCTTTTGATTCTAAAAATAGTGGGGTCAAAGGATTGAACAAAATATTCTGTCACTACCTAGTTCTTCTACTTCTACTTTGAAAAATAAAGAAGTTAATGATTTTGAGTTAAGAAGAAGTAAAAGAACTAGAGTAGAAAAAGATTTTGGTCTTGATTTTTATGTGTTTAATGTTGGAGATAACCCTCTCACTTTGAAAGAAGCATTATCTTCACATGATTCTATATTTTGGAAAGAGGTTGTAAATGATGAAATGAAATCTCTAATTTCTAATAAATTTGAAAGTTAGTTAATTTACCACGGGGTTGTAAAACTATTGATTGCAAATGGGTCTTATAAAAAAAGTTGAAACCGGATGGATCTATTGATAAATATAAGGCTAGGCTAGTTGCAAAAGGTTTTAAACAACTAGAAGGCCTAGAATTTTTTGATACTTTTTCTTCGGTAACAAGAATTACATCCATAAGACTTTAATTGCTATAGCTGCAATTTTTGATTTGCAAATTCATCAAATGGATGTAAAAACTGCTTTTCTAAATAGAGACCTAAATGAAAAAATTTATATGGATCAACCCGAGTGTTTTGTTGAAGCAGGTCAAGAAAGCAAAGTATGTAAACTTACTAAATTCCTATATGGCTTGAAACAGTCACCAAAGCAATGACATGAAAAGTTTAATTCCTCCATGATTGCAAATGGTTTTAAAACAAATGAGTGTGATAAGTGGATATATCATAAGTCTTAGAATAATTCACATGTGATTATTTGCCTATATGTTGATGATTTGTTGATCTTTGGCTCTAACATGAATATTATTAATGACGCTAAAAATATTCTTAGAAGTCATTTTGATATAAAAGATCTTGGTGAGGCAAATATTATTCTTGGAACAAAAATAATAAGAACATGTGAGGGAATTTTTCTTGACCAGTCACATTATGTTGAGAAAATTTTGAAAAAATATAACTTTCATAATTACAAGCATTTTGCTACTCCTTTTGATTCAAGTTTTCACTTATTTTCTGTTGAAAGTGAAAATGATGTAATAAATCAAAAGAAATATGCTAGTATAATCGAAAGTTTGAGATATGTGATTGATTGTAATAGGCTGATATGCATATGCAGTAGGAGTACTTGACAGGTTTACAAGCAAGCCAGGTAATGAACATTGACATGTTGTAACAAGAGTTATGAGATATTTGATTGGAACAAAAAATTGTGGTTTGTTCTATAAAAAAATATCCTGATGTACTTGAAGGCTTTTGTGATGCAGATTGAAACACTTTATCAGGTGATTCCTGTTCTATCACTGGTTATGTCTTTACTTTAGGTGATGGTGCTGTTTGTTGGAGATCAAAAAAGCAAACTATAATTGCTAACTCTACCATGGAGGCTGAAATAATTGCTTTAGCTTCAGCTAGCGAGGAAGCGAATTGGTTAAGAAATTTATTGTTTCAAATTTCTTATTTTGAAAAACAAATTTCTCTTATTTTAATTCATTGTAATAGCACCGCTGAAATTGTAGAGTTCAAAACCGTTATTAACGATAAATCCAGATCTATAAGGAGGAAACACAGTAATGTAAGATCATATTTGACAAATGTTACCATTAATGTTGATTATGTCAAATCTTGTGATAATCTTGCAGATCCTCTTACTCAGACCTTAACAAGAGAAAAGTTCTGGAGCACATCGAGGGGCATGTGATTGAAACCTACGAATCCTTGAGTCATATATGAGGAAATCCAACCTGGGGACTAGAGTAACTATTGTTACGCCTCATATTTTTATACGTAGTGCGCGTCATGAGCTAGTCGATGTAAGTCCGGGGAATGAGATTTTATTTTAAGTTCCAAGTGATTAAAGAAATATTAGGCAAGGATGTTAATTCCATATATGATATTAAGTATGATTTGGCTAAAATAAGTGTCATTATTATTAGTGGATGATATAGTATCTTTAACATTGGTGGGGAACATTAGTGGGAGATTTATTTAGTGAATGATGTAGTATCTTTAACATTAATTAGTGGCTCTTAGTGGGGAACATTAGTGGGGGGATAAATTAGTGGCTATTTGGGATTAAATTAATTAAGTGAGGGCCCCCCACTCAAGGCATTAAAAGAAATCAGATGGGAGCTAGGCTTAGTGGGATGTGTAGTGGGGTGCTGTCTCCACTTCATATAATGAATGAAGTGGTGAAATGACAGCAAATATATCATTTTCTTCAACTTAGCTTAGGCAGCCATGGAAAAGGAGAAAACCAGCCATGAAACTCTCGGCCAGCAGCTTCAAGGAATTTGGTTAGTAATCTCTTTGCTTGGTGTGTTAATTCTTTAGAATGCCTTTGTTAATTAGCCATTAATGTTAAGAAGGGGGTGTGACCAGTAGCTTAGAAAATTCGTTTTAGTTATTGATTGTGCTAAGTATGATCGGAAACCATAATCGGATTAGTGGTGTTGTGTTAGTGTTTGGGCTGTTTTGATTAAAGAAAAATGTGGGAAATTCTGTTTTGGAGTTATGTATATGTTAATGTGATTATGGGTATATACTCCAAGGGATGAATACGATAAGGTAGATGTGTTGCGAATTATAAAACGAGTTATCGCTCGGTGTGTCGTTGTTTCGTTACTATGGTTGCCGAGACGGAGCTGTTTTGGGGGGGGACTGTTTAATATGATTCGTTGGGTTATATGTGTTATTGGTATTGCTGTGGATAATTTGGGTTGTTGTCGGATTGGGACGAAGTAAGGAAAATAGGGGAAGTGCTGCCGGATTTTCGTTAGATTATTAGCTAGCTTACAATAAGTGGTAAAGCGCGACGTCTATCTAATTGCGGCACGATTGTTGCTTGTTATAGATTAATAGCTTGGGCAGTAAATATTGGTCGTGCGGCTCGACTATACGGTATGTAACGCTATCCTTTCTTTCTTTGTTTGGCATGACTTTTAAAAAATGAGCGAATGACGGACAGGTTTGACACTTACTTCTAGAGTGTCTAGGTGACGTATATTCTTGCTTTCACAAACTATTCTTCTATATATCGGCTATGTCTAAGGCTATGGTGATTTCTCATATCTATGGTAGAGCTTCTTAGAGTCATCGAGATTTTACGTTTTCATATCGTGTTAAAGGTTTATAATCTTGATAAAACGTTAATCTTTGGTAATACTCCTTGCTGGTTCACGTTGATTGTTCTATTGAGTTATAAGAAATGATTTTAATTGCATATGGTTGCTCATAATGTTCTACTCGTGCATAGAGTCATTTATCATTTCACCGAGTCCCGGACCGGGTAATGTTCGTGCGGAGTTTCTTGCATATGTCACCGAGTCCCTCACTAGAGGGCCGGGTATGTATATTATATATATGATTGGTGATGGGGATGGTTATGATGATGATGATGACGGAGATGATGTGATGACTATTTCACCGAGTCCCTCACTAGAGGGCCGGGTACGTATGATGTATATATATGATGATTATTTTGCCGAGTCCCTTACTAGGGAAGCTGGGCACCTTATATGTTAAAGATATGCATGATTTTCACTTATAAGGTACATGTGTAGCGATATCATGTTTCGACTTATCATGTTGGTATCCTGTCATCTTTACCTTATGCTTTACATACTCAGTACGTTGTCCGTACTGACCCCCTTTCCTCGGGGGGGCTGCGTTTCATGCCCGCAGGTGTAGACGCACAGTTCGGTGATCCTTCCGCCTAGGATATCTACTCAGCTGATTGGGAGAGCTCCACTATTTCGGAGCCCAGTCGTTTTGGTACATAACTTCCTATGTAATCTTTTGCTTATCTATGGGTACGGCGGGGCCCTGTCCCGTCGAGTTTCACTACTATACTCTTAGAGGTCTGCAGACATTATGTGGGTTGTATACGTATGTTTTGGATAATGGTCTGGACATGGTTTGTTTGGGATGCCCGCGTGTACAAGGTTGTCGGATTTCGTACATCATTGTGTATTGTGTAGTGGCAGCCTTGTCGGCTCGCGTATGTTGTTACGGTTGAATAGTTGTGACTTTTTATGAGACAGATTCACTTTATTTATATTTGGCGTTGGAGTTGGCTTGATTTGATTAAATTCCTTATTGTCTTAGTTTCAGTCAGTTATACTTAGCAGGTTCGTGTGTGAGTGTCCAAAACGGACACTAGTCACGGCCCATCGGGTTGGGTCGTGACAAAAGTGGTATCAGAGCGGTTCTTCCTCGGAAGTGTCTACAGACCGTGTCTAGTAGAGTCTTGTTTATCGGTGTGTAGTGCACCACATCTATAAACAGGAAGCTACAAGACATTTAGGATGTTATCCTTTCTTCTTATTCTAGATCGTGCGATAGAGCTATATTAACAGGATAATCCCTCTCTAACGAATCCCTGTGTTTTCAGCTATGCCTCCAAAGAAAGCGACAGCCGCCCAGAAGGGCAAATCGGTAGCAGAAGGTACTAGTCAGACCCGGAGAGTTACTAGGGCCCGTGCCCAGTCTATGCCTGGTATTGTGCTCCAGTCGGAGAGCTCTGCTACACCACCACCAGCCCCCGAGGCCCCAGCACCTGAACCTCCAGCTCCTCAGCTAGGGGCGGAGGATAGGGCCATGAGAGATGCGGTTCAGTTGCTGACTAGATTAGTGGCAGGTCAGGCTCGCAGGCATGGACTAGGAGTTGATCATGCGGACAGATCTGATAGCTTAAGGGCTCGTGACTTTTTAAGTTGTAATCCTCCAGAGTTCTTTGGATCAAGGCCCCAGGATGATCCGCAAGAGTTTATTCGTCAGATGCAGCGTACATTGAGGATAATCAAGGCTTCGGAGACCGAGTCTGTTGAGTTGGCTACGTATCGTTTGCGGGATGTAGCTATTAATTGGTATGAGTCTTGGGAATTATCTAGGGGTGAGGGTGCTCCTCCAGCGGTATGGGATGAATTTGTGGAGGCTTTCCAGGGCCACTTCCTGCCTCCAGAGATGAAGCGAGCTAGAGTCGATAGATTCTTGCGTTTGAGGCAGAATGGCAGGAGCGTTCGAGAGTATAGTCTCGAGTTTGATTCATTGGCTAGGCATGCGCCTACTATTGTGGCTGATATGGCAGACAGGGTACATCGTTATGTGATGGGATTGGATCGTTATCTGATTGACGGTTGTATGGCAGTGACTCTTCAGCAGGTATGGACATTGCTCGGGTGCAGCATATGCACAGGGGGTAGAGGATCGGCACCGGGGACGTCAGCAAGATAGAGATTTTAATAGAGGCCAACATAAGAGGGCTAGATCAGCAGGTTATCCTGACGAGTTTCGAGGCGGGCAGTCTCAACAGCATGTTAGATTTTCGTCCCAGCCAGCACAGAGTGCACCCCCACGTTTCATGGGTAGGGGGTTCGATCGTGCGGGATATTCGGAAGCTGGTCAGAGCTCTATGGCGTCAGGGTCACAGATGGGCAGGGGTTTGAGCCAGTCGAGGCCACCTTTGCCTCGGTGTTCTCGCTGTGGTAGGTCCCATCCTGGGAATGTCGTTGGGTTACAGGTGCGTGTTTTTCTTGTGGCCGTCTGGGTCATACTATGAGGGAGTGTCCCTTTAGAGGTAGTGCAGGTGGTATGGCACAGCCTACTGGGTCCGTTGCTGGTTCATCTTCTTCTGTGGCTATGCGCCCTATGGGGCAGGGTATTCAGGCGCCAGCAGGCCGTGGTAGAGGTCGTGGTGGAGCTTCCAGTTCTAGCGGTCCCTCGAACCGCATATATGCTTTGACTAGTAGGCAGGATCAGGAGGCGTCACCTAATGTGATCACAGGTATATTATCACTATTCTCCCGAAGTGTGTATGCATTGATAGACCCAGGTTCCACCTTATCATTTATATCCCCCTTCGTTGCTAGTAGGATCGGAATAGAGTCTGAGTTGATAGAACCATTTGAGGTAGCTACACCTGTAGGAGATTCTGTCATAGCTACGCGAGTATATAAGAATTGTTCAGTGGTTATATATAGTCGTCGTACCGTAGCAGATCTAATAGAGTTAAATATGATTGAGTTTGATATTATCATGGGCATGGATTGGTTGGCTGCTTGTTATGCTAATGTTGATTGTAGAGGAAAGATAGTTCGATTTCAATTTCCAGGGGAACCGATTATAGAGTGGAAGGGGAGTACAGTATCGCCGAAAGGTAAATTTATTTCATACCTTAAGGCCAGGAAGATGGTTAGAAAAGGCTATATTTATCATCTGGTTCGGGTGCATGACATAAAGGCAGAGGCACCGACTCTTCAATCAGTCCCGGTAGTTAATGAATTTCCCGATGTATTCCCAGAGGAACTTCCAGGCCTTCCTCCAGAACGAGAGATAGAGTTTACTATAGATGTACTGCCAGATACCCAGCCTATATCTATACCTCCTTATAGAATGGCACCTGCTGAGTTGAAAGAGTTGAAAGAGCAATTGAGAGATTTGCTAGAAAAGGGCTTCATCAGGCCTAGTACGTCACCTTGGGGAGCACCGGTACTGTTTGTGAGGAAGAAGGATGGGTCGCTGCGGATGTGTATTGATTATAGGCAGCTGAACAAAGTAACAGTAAAGAACAGGTATCCCCTCCCAAGGATTGACGATCTATTTGACCAGTTGCAGGGTGCTAAGTGTTTTTCAAAGATAGACTTGCGGTCAGGTTATCATCAGGTGCGGGTAAGGGAGGCAGATATTCCAAAGACGGCATTCCGGACCCGATACGGGCATTATGAGTTTAGAGTGCTGTCTTTTGGGCTGACTAATGCTCCAGCGGTGTTTATGGATTTAATGAATCGAGTGTTTAAACCATTCCTTGATATGTTTGTTATTGTATTTATAGACGATATTCTGGTCTATTCACGTTCAGAAGAGGAGCATGCAGACCATTTAAGGACGGTACTTAGGGTGCTTCAGCACCAGAAGTTGTATGCTAAGTTCTCCAAGTGCGAGTTCTGGTTGACTTCAGTGGCATTCTTGGGGCATATTATTGGAGCTGATGGTATTCGGGTAGACACGCAGAAGATTGAGGCGGTAAAGACTTGGCCCAGACCTACGACACCTACTGAGGTACGCAGCTTTCTGGGTTAGCAGGATATTACAGGAGATTTGTAGAAAAGTTTGCCTCAATTTCAGCGCCTTTGACAAGGCTAACTCAAAAGGCAGCCAAGTTCCAGTGGACTGATGCTTGTGAGCGAAGCTTCCAGCTATTGAAAGACAAATTGACTACAGCTCCAGTCCTAACTCTTCCGGAGGGACCAGACGGCTATGTTATTTATTGTGATGCTTCGGGTGTTGGGCTAGGATGTGTATTGATGCAGCATGGCAAAGTTATAGCCTATGCCTCCCGACAGCTTAGGAAGCATGAAAAGAATTATCCTACTCACGATCTGGAGTTAGCAGTCGTGGTTCATGCCTTGAAGATATGGAGGCATTATTTATATGGTGTCCATGTGGACATCTATACAGATCATAAGAGTCTCCAATATATCTTTAAACAGAAGGAGCTGAACTTACGACAGAGCGGTGGTTAGAGTTGCTAAAGGATTATGATGTTGATATTTTATATCATCCAGGGAAAGCAAATGTTGTAGCAGATGCTCTTAGCCGTAAGTCCATGGGTAGCTTGACAGATGTACAACCAGAAAGGAGGGAGATGGTTCGGGAGATTCAGCGGCTATCCAGCCTTGGAGTCCGTCTGGCTAATTCAGAAGATAGTGGAGTTTCTATTCGAGAGGTTGCTGAGTCCTCAATCATAGATGAGGTAAAGAGACACCAGTACGAGGACCCTATTCTGGCACAGTATAGAGATGCAGCTCTTCAAAAGGAAAAGACCCCATTTAAGGTTACACCTGACGGAGTGTTACGATATGAAGGCAGATTGTGTGTACCTGATATTGCGGGGCTACGACGGCAGGTTATGGGAGAGGCACACTCTGCCCGTTATTCTATTCACCCAGGGTCAACAAAATGTATCATGACCTCAGATGCTATACTGGTGGGATGGCATGAAAAAGGACATAGCGGAGTTTGTTGCTCAGTGCCCGAATTGTCAACAAGTCAAGATCGAACATCAAAAGCCTGGTGGATTATTACAGGAGATCGAGATCCCGACTTGGAAATGGGAGATGATTAATATGGACTTCATTACAGGCTTACCTCGCACTCAACGGAAGTATGACTCTATATGGGTTATTGTAGATAGGCTGACGAAATTGGCCCATTTTCTTCCAGTCAGGACTACTTATTCGGCTGAAGATTATGCGAGGTTATATGTCAGGGAGATAGTGAGACTTCATGGGGTTCCCACGTCCATTATATCAGACAGAGGAGCTCAATTTACAGCCAACTTTTGGAGATCGTTTCAGAAGGGATTGGGGACACAGGTGAACCTTAGCACAACATTTCACCCTCAGACTGATGGGCAGGCTGAGCGTACTATTCAGACATTAGAAGATATGTTGCGGGCCTGTATTATTGACTTCAAAGGTAGCTGGGATGACCACTTGCCGCTCATTGAGTTTGCCTATAATAATAGTTACCATTCTAGTATCCAGATGGCACCGTACGAGGCCTTATATGGGAGGAAGTGCAGGTCACCTATTGGTTGGTTCGATGTTGGCGAGACTAAGTTAATAGGCCCGGATATGATTCAGCAAGCTGTTGACAAGGTGAAGCTTATTCAGGAAAGATTATTAGCAGCCCAGAGTCGACAGAAGTCATATGCAGATAATCGGCGTCGAGATTTGGAGTTTCAGATTGGTGACTGGGTATTCCTGAAGGTATCACCCATGAAGGGTGTGATGAGATTCGGCAGGAAAGGGAAGCTCAGTCCGAGATACATTGGGCCTTATCAGATTGTTCGTAGGATAGGCAAGGTTGCCTATGAGTTGGATCTACCATCTGATTTGGAGGCGGTACATCCAGTCTTTCATGTATCGATGCTACGTAAATGTATTGGTGATCCTTCTAGAGTATTCCCTGTAGATGATGTTCAGGTAACAGAGGAGTTGTCATATGAGGAGAAACCCGTAGCTATACTTGATCGCCAGGTTAAAAGGTTACGTACTAAGGATGTGGCTTCCGTCAAAGTGTTGTGGCGAAATAATAATAGGGAGGAGATGACTTGGGAAGCGGAAGACGAAATGAAGAATAAGTATCCTTACTTGTTCCCCGTACCTGCAGGTAATTCAATTCCTAGCTTGACTATATTGATTGATAAACGAGATTATGCAGTAAGTTGTGACTCTGTGAGGCATCTGTAAGTTACGAAATGCAGGTTGATAGGTATAACTGTTAGAGAGACCTCGCTGAATTTTTTTTTTTGTAAGACGCTAACTTAACATTCGAGGACGAATGTTCCTAAGGGGGGAAGGATGTTACGCCTCATATTTTTATACGTAGTGCGCGTCATGATCTAGTCGATGTAAGTCCGGGGAATGAGATTTTATTTTAAGTTCCAAGTGATTAAAGAAATATTAGGCAAGGATGTTAATTCCAAATATGATAAAGTATGATTTGGCTAAAGTGTCATTATTATTAGTGGATGATGATTTATTAGTGGATTAGTGGGATTTATAGCATGATGTAGTATCTTTAACATTAATTAGTGGGGGGAACATTAGTAAATTAGTGGCTATTTGGGATTAAATTAATTAAGTGAAGGGCCCCACCACTCAAGGCATTAAAAGAAATCAGATGGGAGCTAGGCTTAGTGGGATGTGTAGTGGGGTGATGTCTCCACTTCATATAATGAATGAAGTGGTGAAATGACAGCAAATATATCATTTTCTTCAACTTAGCTTAGGCAGCCATGGAAAAGGAGAAAACCAGCCATGAAACTCTCGGCCAGCAGCTTCAAGGAATTTGGTTAGTAATCTCTTTGCTTGGTGTGTTAATTCTTTAGAATGCCTTTGTTAATTAGCCATTAATGTTAAGAAGGGGGTGTGACCAGTAGCTTAGAAAATTCGTTTTAGTTATTGATTGTGCTAAGTATGATCGGAAACCATAATCGGATTAGTGGTGTTGTGTTAGTGTTTGGGTTGTTTTGATTAAAGAAAAATGTGGGAAATTCTGTTTTGGAGTTATGTATATGTTAATGTGATTATGGGTATATACTCCAAGGAATGAATACGATAAGGTAGATGTGTTGCGAATTATAAAACGAGTTATCGCTCGGTGTGTCGTTGTTTCGTTACTATGGTTGCCGAGACGGAGCTGTTTTGGGGGGGGACTGTTTAATATGATTCGTTAGGTTATATGTGTTATTGGTATTGCTGTGGATAATTTGGGTTGTTGTCGGATTGGGACGAAGTAAGGAAAATAGGGGAAGTGCTGCCGGATTTTCGTTAGATTATTAGCTAGCTTACAATAAGTGGTAAAGCGCGACGTCTATCTAATTGCGGCACGATTGTTGCTTGTTATAGATTAATAGCTTGGGCAGTAAATATTGGTCGTGCGGCTCGACTATACGGTATGTAACGCTATCCTTTCTTTCTTTGTTTGGCATGACTTTTAAAAAATGAGCGAATGACGGACAGGTTTGACACTTACTTCTAGAGTGTCTAGGTGACGTATATTCTTGCTTTCACAAACTATTCTTCTATATATCGGCTATGTCTAAGGCTATGGTGATTTCTCATATCTATGGTAGAGCTTCTTAGAGTCATCGAGATTTTACGTTTTCATATCGTGTTAAAGGTTTATAATCTTGATAAAACGTTAATCTTTGGTAATACTCCTTGCTGGTTCACGTTGATTGTTCTATTGAGTTATAAGAAATGATTTTAATTGCATGTGGTTGCTCATAATGTTCTACTCGTGCATAGAGTCATTTATCATTTCACCGAGTCCCGGGCCGGGTAATGTTCGTGCGGAGTTTCTTGCATATGTCACCGAGTCCCTCACTAGAGGGCCGAGTATGTATATTATATATATGATTGGTGATGGGATGGTTATGATGATGATGATGACGGAGATGATGTGATGACTATTTCACCGAGTCCCTCACTAGAGGGCCGGGTACGTATGATGTATATATATGATGATTATTTTGCCGAGTCCCTTACTAGGGAAGCTGGGCACCTTATATGTTAAAGATATGCATGATTTTCACTTATAAGGTACATGTGTAGCGATATCATGTTTCGACTTATCATGTTGGTATCCTGTCATCTTTACCTTATGCTTTACACACTCAGTACATTGTCCGTACTGACCCCCTTTCCTCGGGGGGCTGCGTTTCATGCCCGCAGGTGTAGACGCACAGTTCGATGATCCTTCCGCCTAGGACATCTACTCAGCTGATTGGGAGAGCTCCACTATTTCGGAGCCCAGTCGTTTTGGTACATAACTTCCTATGTAATCTTTTGCTTATCTATGGGTACGGCGGGGCCCTGTCCCGTCGAGTTTCACTACTATACTCTTAGAGGTTTGCAGACATTATGTGGGTTGTATACGTATGTTTTGGATAATGGTCTGGACATGGTTTGTTTGGAATGCCCGCGTGTACAAGGTTGTCGGATTTCGTACATCATTGTGTATTGTGTAGTGGCAGCCTTGTCGGCTCGCGTA
The DNA here is from genome assembly GCA_022817965.1 of Solanum lycopersicoides. Taxonomy (NCBI): domain Eukaryota; kingdom Viridiplantae; phylum Streptophyta; class Magnoliopsida; order Solanales; family Solanaceae; genus Solanum; species Solanum lycopersicoides. Next base: position 66,441,033 of record CM040623.1, on the reverse strand, counting down.
TGTTGTTACGGTTGAATGGTTATGACTTTTTATGAGACAGATTCACTTTATTTATATTTGGCGTTGGAGTTGGCTTGATTTGATTAAATTCCTTATTGTCTTAGTTTCAGTTAGTTATACTTAGCAGGTTCGTGTGTGAGTGTCCAAAATGGACACTAGTCACGGCCCATCGGGTTGGGTCGTGACACCTATAACCAGGTTCAAAGGGAAAAACTAATCATATGATGACTTGTTGTGAAAAATGCACTATCTTTTTACTTCTCTCCCTATGATGTGAGTGCATTGTTTCCAGTAGTTTGTGTAGGTTGAATAGATAAAACTCTTAATGAATATATGTAGCCCGTATGGGTGGAGTTTTAAGATTACAAGAGCACTCTTGACAGATTTCACCTATGTGATGTGTGGAAGTAGGTCGCTTCCAATGAGAATCGGGTTTATTCTCAAATGCACTCATGAAACCGGGAAACACATGGCCATAACGTGCTGGCTTTTAAAGTTCATATCAACACCTTGGTTATTATGTGTGAGCAGTGATATTTTATTTCCCTTAAGCAGTCTTAGTTTAAGTTCGAGACCACTACGACTCTGGAGTAAAAATTACTGTTTCACTAAGTGGAAGTTCAATGCAGAGCACACCTTCATTATGCATGGTAGTCTTACTTCAGCATCGGATAGACTCTCTTGATTAATATTAAAATGAGTGGGGGATTGTTGGATTAGCATTTTAATATTATTATTATAATACATTAGTTTGCTTAACTTTGAGTTGAAACAGTGCTCATAGGCATTATTGCCCATCATTTTTTGTTACAGAAACGTTCATGTGAACGTTGAAAACTTGGGCAGCATATTCATCAATCATTGATGGCATTAGTTACCGTTTTCATTATCTCATTCTTTATTACTCCATTATTCTTTGTAACCTATGTCTATGTAAATCTAAGGTCATTATCTTTATTATTTACTACCCCATTATCTTCCTATTCATTGCTAGGAAGACTTCTTGTAGTATAAATAGTGGTGGTATTCATTTGGTTTGATACACACAACATAGAAGAAAAATATAGAGTGAAAGAGTTAGTCAAAAAAAGAGTTCTTATTAGTTGAAGGGAGGTGTTCTTATTTGTGGAGCTTTGGACTCAACTCTTGTCCAGAGTTGTTGAGTTATATTTTGTGAAGGCTGTTGTATCCTGAAGGGGACAAGTTAAAGAGGACTAATGTTGGACTGGTGAAAACATTTGCTGCAATGGGCTTGAATCTCCTCAAAGAGAGCGAGATATTCGCGTCTCAGCCTGAAGAAATTATTATTTCTTCATTTCATTTTCAATTGTAATCTTATATTTTTGTTATCTTGTAAGTTTTCACTAACATTCACTTTTAAAATCCAACAAGGTTAGAATAAAATTCCACAGAAAAATATGACGAGAATATTAACTAGAACAAATAATCTTTAATATCAAAACATTTGTAGAAAGTAAAGTATGAAAGATTTGGTTGTTTTATTGCTTAGTAACTGAAAAGTTCGTTACAAATAATAAGAATGTGAAACTAAAGTTGTGAATTTCTAGCTTAAATCGTAATATTAAGTTAATTGTTTTTATGAAACTGTAGTTTTGTAATCTTAGGAGTAAAACGGTCAACTTTCTTAAAGTACAACTAGAGTCCTTCCGATCCATCTAGAAGATATCACCGTAAGGGTTTGTTTTGAAAAGTCACCTGATAATTAGAATTGGTATAATTACTAAGATAAGTAGTAATTATCAGTCTAATGATTACATAACCTAGTAATTACATTGATATATTGTTTGCTACAGTGTAATTAGAATATAATTACATGTATTGTTTGGATACACAATTGCAATCCTAAAATTATATCAAATTTTAAAAATAAAAGTTAATTATTTATGTTCTTAACTAATATCAGTCTTTTAAAAAATATTTTTAGGGCGAGTCTCGGGGCGGGACGTAATTAAAAACGTAGATCCATAAGGTGTAAGTCCTAAAATTTGAGGCCTGAACATAAAAAAAGTAAGTCTTGGGCGTAAAAATGTACGCCAGGGCGTTTTTTTTTTTTTTTTTTTTTTTTTGCTTTGAATCATATTTTTGTTATTGGTTTAATGATATTTCTCAAATAATAATTATAATACTTTTTTTCTTCATTATTGATTATTAATACTTATCTCAAATAAAAATTATTAATCATTAAAAGGTTTATTTTTGCTTATTTTATTAGTAATAAAACTATAAATTTGAATATACATGAGACTACTCCCGTAGATCCATGAGACTTACGCCCCGTGTCTCGAGGCTTACGCTTCGCCCCGCACTGTATAAAACGCCTCGCCTCACGCCCTCGCCTTTTAAAATACTGACTAATATTACGAAAAATTAATTGATTTATATTTTTAAATTAGTATATTTCTATTGCATTAATCATAAAAACTAAAGCACAACATTTCTATGAGCATCATTAAATGCATGTTTGACAAAAAGATTAATATTATAAATGAAATGTCATAAATTATTAAAATATTTGACAAAAAGATAATCTATCAAGTCTAAAAATAATAAATGACTTGCAATGTAAAATCTCAAGTCAATACTACTAAAACTAATGAAACTAAATATATAACATAAATTCTAAATTCAAAACAAAAAATTTAACATATACTCTTATGTCAAATTTCAACATAACATACATAAAGATGATTTAGAAGAGTAGGAAAACACAAGTTTATAATCTTAATCAACATTGAATTCTACTTTAATTGAAAAATTAGAATACTAGCAAAATTATGCTAAGAAATAAATAAACATGGCATAAAAATAGGTAATACAAAAAATTTCATAGAATCACATGAAGTAAAGGTTGAAAACGAGAAATAGATGAAATATGAGTAATATCCAATAAAAATAAACTTTTAGAAATTTTTGGAATGATAATATTTAAAAAAAAATAGAAATAGAAAATAAATTAAAAGAAAAAATAAAAATAAAAAAGAAGAAATTAAATAATAATTATCTTTTAAATACACCATGTAATTACCAACAATTCAAAGTCAATCCTTGGAAATCGGAAAGTATAATTATCCCCTTTCAAATACAAACAATTACATGTTGATCAACCAATTACATGATCAACTAAATAGGTCAGACAATGTAATTATACCAAATTCAATTATTAGGGTGGCTTTCCAAACAATCTCTAAGTTTAATACCTCGGAAGTTGGAAAGTTGATTTGAAACGAAAGTTACAAAAAACTTTGTTGGTTCATGTTTGTTCGAGGCCATGTATAGATCGTACTCAGTTCTATGACCCGTAAATGACTGTCGTAGATGAGATCCTGAAAATATGGAATATGACAAGTCTTGGACGGAGTTTTATGCACCAAAAGGATAGTTCATGGACTCTTTTGCGGATTGTGTATAGTGTTCGTGAATGGATTTCTAAACATGGGAATGTTTTGTACCTTGGATTGCACGACTAGCTTGCATGGGTCGTACAATGGATTACGACTTGTGGTTTAGTGCTCGTAGTTATTGTAAAAAATGTGGGACTTCCCATAAGTTGGCGCTCGACTGACCAATACGGTCTGTAAAAGGAAATACAGACCATACTTGGCCATCAGTGGTTCCAAGCTTAAGGTCCAGTCATAAAGCTAAGGCATAATGCACGAGGAATGTTTTACGACTCGTAAAATGGGTGCCAACTCGTGGTCTTGGTTCGTAGTTTTGATTTAGAAACTTGGTTTTCAGTAGTTGAATCAACAACCCACCAATACGACCCGTGATTTTTCTACATCCTTAGATGAGTTCTAACAATTATTTTTCAGGGTTAATTAGATCTTTTTCTCTCCTTTTAATTCCTAAACTACATCGTTTTAGACTATTTCTAATCCATATAATTGTTTTTACACATCAAACCCCTCCATTCTCTCCTGAACTCCTAGGGTCTCAAATCTTCTTCTCCAAAGATCTCAAGATGAATTACAATTTTTGAAGCTTCTAGTCTCCTCTTTCAATTTCAAAGTTAAGGTTCATCAAAGTATATGAAAAATTCATCAATGGATTCCTCTCCATTCATTGAATTTCAAAGAAATCTCAAATTCTCTTTATGAATTCTCACCCAAATTCTAGTGTTTCGTGATTTATGTGTGGGTTCAATTGGAATTGAATTTATTTTTCATAATGAATTTTACTATGCATGATTTGATGTAATTACATGTTTTTCCATGATTTTTTTACATGACCTAATGCTATATATATACTTTATGATCATGAACTATGCTTGAAGATATGCATGCATTACGAATTGAGGAATTTATGAATCAAGGATGCTTTTAGATAAAATATCAAATATATTTTATGAAATTGAATGCTTCTGATTGAAGTAATTCTTATTATGAATAGATGATCATAATTTAGATGCTTAAATAAGTGTCTCTTATGAGTACGATGAAATCATAGTTTTAACGAGTTATTCTTGGGATATGAAGTTATAATTGATTTGGTATTATCAGATTCTTACCATTTCAAGAAGTATGAACATGATATGATTATACATGTTCCCTTTAGGATTTACTTAGCACTGAGTGGACTTTGGGATGGAGGTTCACCTGTTAGTAGAGACAAGCTTTTCTGGTACCAATCTTCTTGTCCCATAACTACGTGCCCCGTAAGATTTAGTCTTAATTGACTCTAGCTAGTGGATCCACTTAAACTTATTATATGGTCCTTACTTTGGTAAGTAGAAAACTTTTTTTTCGATGTGAAAGCAACACACTAAACTCCATGTTACAACTCACATAGTTTATGTCAGTTAATAATATCTCCTACAACAATTTAATTATAATTTCCTTGAAAGATTATAATTTAAGCTTATGTATGATTTTCAAAGTATTGCGTGAACCTTGTATCATGTTTTACAGATTCAGCTCATCAAATCACATTATATTTACTTGGTCATGCACCATCATGTTTTTCGATTCATTATGATGTTATGTCTTTACTCATGCATTTATTCTCATACTCGGTATATTTTAAGTATTGACACATATATTTCTTGTGCTTATATTGTCTTATAATATAGGCTCTGATGCTCTTCTATTCGACCACGGCTAGTATCAGATTGATCAGTTATATTCAGAGCCGGTGAGTCCTCATGGATGGGGGACCTTACCTTTCGACCACATGTCTTTATTGTTTTATGTTATTTCAGTTTTAGATTTGTTTTGTGACTGGCGTTTGTCCTAGTCACACCTATTAGTAAAGGCTTATTTCAGACTTAGTTTTTTTTGTTTATGAAGTCTTTTGTACTCTTATTTGATATCATATTGTGATGAAACCTTGCGACTTACATTCCGCTTTTAAGATTCATTCTTTTTATGTTGTTATCATAGTGATATGCTTATGTCAAATGGCTTGTTTAGAGACTTTCAAGATCCTATTCGTTATGGCACATCTAGAAAGTAGTCTTGGGTCATGTCACTAAGTCCTTACAGTACTTGGATGTTACTTTAACAATTGTTAACCTAAGTCTCAAGTATATTATCATCATAAGTTCTTAAATCGTTAGATGAAATAGTAGTCCCCGTTTCCATACTTAGTAATTCTTCCTCATCTTAAATTATAAATAAAAGAACTCATGTTTGCAATAATAAAAAAATCAAAGGATTAACTTTATTACTCACAATTAATAAATAAAATCACAAGCATATTACTATTTATCCCCAACAAATGTTCAATAGCTTCAAGAATTCAAGACTTTAATATTCAACAACTCCTAATAAAATCCTAAAATTTAGATATTTATAGTTCCTAAAAATACCAATTAAAATTTGGAATAAAACAAACTTTCCACAGCGATAGCGATGTATATACAAAAAATTTTAATAAAATAAAAGGAAATATCTAGACTTACCCAATATCGATCATCGATGGAGAAATATATCCAGCGAAGAAACTCTAGATTTGAAAAGCACCAAAACAAAGAACAACTGATAGTAATATAATAATTGATACGATAGATAACTAAATGAGCTTTAGGGTCAAATATATATATATATATATATATATATATATATATATATATATATATAAAGGAAAGGGTCTGAAAAATACTTTAAGTTTTACCGAAATTGTTGTTACGATATCAAACTTCATGAAAGACTTTTTACCCCTATACTATTTAATAGTGTATTTTAAAGGCATATATGTGCCCACGTGGACACATTTCTATTTATAACTATGTAATATTTTTATGTCCACGTGGGCACATATATGCCTTTAAAATACACTATTAAATAGTACAGGGGCTAAAAGGTCATTTCAAAGTTTAGTAACGTAACAACAATTTCGATCAAAATTTGAATATATTTCATATTTTTTTCCATATATATATATATATATGGAAAAATTACGCGGTTAAGCAAACTTATACTATTTAATTACTCATCATAGCTATAGTTTGATATAATTGCCACTCGCGACTAACATTATACATTAATTACATGGGCTGACTTTGAGTTTGTATAATTAATCACGTTGTATATGTATAATTCGCGTAAATATACAAATACATATGTATAATATACAATTATCTAACTGATATACATATATAATTCACCTCTCTCCCACTCTCTGCCCTCTCTCGCTCGCCTCTCTCCTCCCTCTCCCAATTTTGCTTGCCCTATATACAAATGCATATGTATATTATATAATTCACCTCTCTATATCCCACTCTCTGTCATCTCTCGCTCGCCTCTCTCCTCCCTCTCCCAATCTCGCTCTCCTCTCTCCTCGCTCTCCCAGTCTCGCTCGTCTCCCTCCCCCCTCTCCCAATCTCGCTTGCCATATATACAAATACATATGTATAATATACAATTATCTAACCGATATACATATACAATTCACCTTTCTCCCACTCTTTTCCTAACTTTCCTCTCTCTCCCAATCTCGCTAGCCTCTCTCCTCCATATAACATGTAGCTATATATATATATATATATATATATATATATATATATATATATATATATATATATATATATATATATATATATATATATATATGCAATATTAAATGAGGCTTTAGGGTTAATGATAATAGGGAAATTTTTCAAAATGTCAATATTTTAACATTTAAGGAGGCTCATTAGCAACACTTTTAATATTTAGTAAAAATATCAAAATTTTAATTTGTTATGTATCTTATTTATGTTTTTATTATTATTTTTATTTAAATAATACAATTATTTAATAATAAAAGGGAGAAAATCAAGGGACAGAATATTTCAAAAAAAGGTAAGATCACTTAATTTTCTCATCAGTTACATTTTCAAATAAAACTCAAACTTTTTTTTTCTCTCCATAATCTTAACCTTTTTTTATTAGTTTCTATTCATTAGGTATGCCAAATGAATCTATAGTTATTTTAAGAAACACATTTGTATTCATATATTTTTTTCATGTGTATTTATTTATTTCTTCGAAAATCTTGTATTTCGTATTCATTTGAATATGTATTTTATTTGTATTTATATTTATTCTAGTTTTTATTTAGAATATTGTATAATAATATATAAAATACAAAAAAATAGTATGATGAAAAAGTGAGATAATATTTTTTAGAAAAGGAACATATCACTTAAAATTTTCATCATTTACAATTTCGAAAAAAAATCTTTTTTTCATTCTATTAGATCAACTTTCCTTTGTTATGTTTTCATTATAATTGTATACCAATATTTTTTACATTTTATGTGCTCACTTTACCATTCAAATTAAAATTGAATTTTTTTCTTTCAAACTACTAATTGTATTTTGGTGATCAAAATTGTATCCATATATATACACGTATCTCAATATATATGAATATGATTTATGAAAGAGTACAAGATTTTGGGGGGGAAATAGCATACTTGGTGGAAATAATAAATTTGTTGAGGAAGGATATAATATTCTAAAAAAATAAATACAAATTGACTATGAAAGAATTTCTGGAAAACAGATAGCATACATAGTAAAATAATATAATCAGGATACAATATTCTAAAAAAATACAAATTAACTGTTGAAAAACAGGATACATATATGTTGAAGAAATACAAATTCATATGAGATATCATACATAGTGAAAATGATATAATCAGAATACAATATTAAAAAAAATTACAAATTGACTTTTAAAAAATAGGATACATATATGCTTAAGAAATACAAATTCATATGAGATATGTATTTGAATGACTACAAATAAAAAAGAAATACAATATTCTTAATAAAAATACAAATGATGAGTAAAAGAAAAATAATTGACAAACAAAAATTAATATGAATATTATTCTGATATGAATACAATTTCGCAACCTTCTTCTTTGACTCTCTCTTTCTTCTTCGTCTGATATGTTTCTTTTTTCCAATTCTTTTCACCAAATTTAAATTTGAATTTGTGTTTATTTGTGAATTAATAACCCTATAAGCAAAATTAGAAATTATTAAATATGAATATACAAAAAAAATCAAACAATATATTATGTATGAATGCTTATGTTGATTACTACAAATTACAATCTATTAAATTTCAAATATGAAAATAAAATCATAAAAATAGTGTTTCAAATACTAAAATTCAGAAATGCATAAATATTTGATGAGTATATTAACAAACTCATATAAAAATTGAAAAAATGACAAAAAATCTGTAATACATACAATCCATAATTTAACATAATTTTTTATTTCGAAAACAAAATCTCATGAAATATCGCAAAATAAATGATGATTTCAAAAATACCTTTATGTATTGAGAGATTTCTTGAATGAATCGATAGATCTGAACAAATTGATATGAACTTGAATAATTAATTCTTTTTCAACAATGAGAGAGAATAATGGTGAAAATGATAAAAGATAAAAAAAAAAAAATTGAAAATCTTAAAGATGGAAATAAATTTAATGCTATTAAAGTTTAGAAAAAGTCTAAATGAGTAGTGAATATATTTAATGTTGGACTGTTTTGAGAAATAAAAGAAAAAATAAATAATAGTATTTAGATATAAATTATTTTTAAAATATTGACATTTTGACATTTTGAATAAATATTTTAAAGTGTAGATGTTTTTACTAATTAAGTTAGCAATTGTGACTAGTATACTAATTTTTCCATGATAATATGCCATGTAGTATGCACTCTATATACTAAGGAGTAAAAGTGTAAGTATTTTTTTAACCAAATAAAAGTGCAAGTATTTTAAGTATTTTTTTAACCAAAAAAAGTGTAAGTATTTTAACTCTTACCGAGTTAATAGTTTACCAATAAGAAAATTGAGTAATTTATTCTTACATCAATAAATTATTAATTATAAAAATTTAATTATTCACCAACCGTTTAGCCAATAACCTAATACTAATAAGTTAATAGGTCAATTTTACGGTTGACTTTTTTTTATAATTTGATTACGAAATAAATTTATATTGATATGGCTGAGTAAGACGACCTGACATACTACAATCACATATAAAAGTGATGTCCTTCATTTTCAATAGATCAATTACGAGTTTAAGGCTTGATATTTAAATTGCTTTGGCATAAAATACTTTACTTCCAAGTTGATTTTTCTTTTTGATATAAATTGAATTAATTCAAACTTAAAATGAATGTCCAACATTTGATAAGAAATAAAGGAAAAATAACATAAAATAAAGTCTGATATTATTCCGCCTAACACCAATGAAGAAAAAAAATAGACATGTCAAATTAACTCGTGGAAGGAACATAGAGTTTAGAATAATCAATCACACGCTTTGTGATGGGTAATTAAGACCAAACTGTGGAGACTTCATTGGCACCCTCCATTCCAACTCATTCGGTCAATATTCGCCTATATTCATTTTTGAAATGAAATATTTATTAATAAAATAATAATTATTATAATAAATATATCATTTTATATTTATTAATTATAAAGTAGATAAATTAAAAATTTAAGATTTTAAAGAAGTTTTATCTTTTTCAAAATTAATTAATTGGAGACATAATAGGTATTTTTTTTGTGTCATTTCTTAATTTGTCAAAATAGACTAGTGAAAAAAAAAATTGAACAAGTAATTAGGAGCAAAGAAGTACCAAGTATTTTCTTTCGAGCAACTTTCACATTTAGCAAAGATTAAAATCATATTTGTATGCTATAACAATAATTTGCATAATTGCGCTACATAGCAAAATTTATGTTTGCTATGGAGCATTAGATTGTATAAATCGCTGGGGCATCAGATTTGTATTAAATCGCTGATAGTCTCTCATTTGTATAAATCGTTGACAACCTCTCGTTTGTATAAATCACAAGCAGTCCCTCAATTCGATTTTATGTATTAGTATATCTGCATAAAATTTGAATTTGTATACAATTGAATCGAAACAAAGCGTTTGTATATCAAATCTCTCTCTCGCTTTATAGAAGCACAAATTATAAATTGTATTTTGTATAATTTGTGTTTGGATACAGCGAGAAAGAGAGAAAGACAAAAGAGAATTGGAAGGAGAAGTTTTGTATTGTATAATTATAGGTGAAGATATATTATTTGCACGTGTATATACAATTTTCTCTCTCTTTATACAAAAAAAAACATAATTTATACATTTGTATTTGTATAAAATGAGAGAGGCAAGGGAGAGAGTGGCGAGCGAGAATTTCTGGGAGAAAGGTAAATGATAATAGTTTGGTACGAGTTATAATTAAATCAAACTATGATTATGTCATTTAATTTGAATTAATAATTTTGTATTACATGTAATTTTTCTTTTTTTATTCGAAGTATTATAATAATTCAATTGGAAAAGGAGAATGATCAATATTTTTTACCATAAAAGCATTGGAGTATTAAATATGTTACATCATTTTTTATGCAAGGATGTTAAAAATATATATATAAAGGTAGTATCAATGTTTGTGTCACATGTAAGGGAAAATTATTTGAACAAGGTGAGCGCTTTCCTCTTTTCCTTTTTCTGATCGGTAAGTTGCTTAGATGCTTTTCATTTTTCTACTTGTATACTACTCATTTGCCTTTTGTATTGTTTATTATCTTCTCTTTTGGCATATCCCTGTTCCTTCATATGAAGTAAACCCACAAAAATTGAAATATGCTTATTGTTAAAATTGAATTGAAGCTTAGGTTAATGGAGTACAACCCACAAAATTAACACTTCAATTTTTGATGCAGATTACTATCATCTCTATGCTGTTTTCATGGTATGTTGACTTCTTTGTCTTATTAGTTATTTCTCTACCTACTTTGGCTAGTTCCCTGATTCATACTCATTTGCTCATGTTTGTTTTTTTGGAAAGATAAAAAAATTGGGGAATCGAACCCTTGGGTGAAAGTTCATGTAGTCAATCAACTGGCTATTAAGATTCACGGACTTATTGTTATTATTTTTAGTTTAGTTTCTATATGTCTATGGTGTGTGTTGAGTGAGATTTAAGGAAATTCACTTAGCTTATTTTATGATAAGTTTGTAGGGTTTTTATGTATTTTAGTTTTGTTAACCTGTTTGCTTGGTCTTGTAACTGGCCAGATCTCTTTTTTTGTAGCAGAAATGTGGAAGCGTTTGATTATTGATGTAGCTTTCTTAATTTTCAGATTTAGAGGCTTATTTTGTTCGCCCCCATTGAAGCGGAAAAGCTGTAGATAATGATCTGTAAAGTTTAATTTTTGACTGTGAATCCAAAAAACATTCAAATGGCATCTGCTGGCAATGGTGAACATCCTGGTATTGTTGAGGAACCTATGGGTAAGGCTCATGTACCTCTGAATGTTTCAACATCTCAAAGGGGACTTGTAAGTAATGAAAATTCTGAGAGCCATTTCCAGGGTAGTACTCTTGCTATTCCCAAAAGGCTAAAGTTCCTCAACTTTGGTAATTTGGGTTCTCCATCGTTAAAGTTTCAACAGATAGCTGATCAAAGAGATGATTTTTCTCGAACTGTACCTTCTTCTAGCAGCCTTCATCTCCATCAACGTATTACTAGACTATTTTCACGGAAATTGGATTGGCCAGCTCTTAGGAAAATGTGCAAAGAGTGGTTCAGAAACCCGCTGAATATTGTACTTTTTATCTGGATTGTATGTGTAGCTGTTTCTGGTGCAATTTTGTTTCTTGTGATGACGGGGATGTTGAACCATGCCATCCCTAAAAAATCTATGAGAGATACATGGTTTGAAGTGAATAACCAAATTCTTAATGCATTGTTTACTCTCATGTGTCTATATCAGCACCCGCAAAGGTTATATCACTTTGTTCTTTTAATGCGATGGAGGCCAGAAGACATTTCCAGGCTGAGAAAGGTTTACTGCAAAAATGGAACTTATAAGCCCCATGAATGGACACACATGATGGTGGTTGTCGCATTACTTAATCTCAACTGTTTTGCTCAATATGCTCTGTGTGGGCTTAATTTGGGTTACAAGAGGTCAGTAAGACCAGCTATTGGGGTAGGAATATGTATCTCAGTTGCAATTGGTGCACCTGCCATTGCTGGAATTTACTGTATGCTCAGCCCTCTAGGAAAAGATTATGATACTGAGTTAGACGAGGAAGCACAACTTCGAACAACAGCTGAGAGCAGCAGTGCTAGCCAACTGAGAAGAAAAGCATTGGAAAAGAGATTTTCTTTTGCAACAGATGAAGGTAGACTTGTTGAAACTAGCCACAATGGAGTGGAGGCATTCTTGATTTTTGGGATGATATTTCTTTGGCATATCTCTCTTTGTTCTGCAGTTTTTGTGTTTTTGGTTGGAATATGGAGAGACTTGGGTTTGGAAATATGTATGTTCATATTGCAACTTTTCTTCTGTTCTGTATGGCTCCTTTCTGGATCTTCAATTTGGCTGCTGTTAATATTGACAGTGATACTGTCAGGGGTATATTAGGAGTTACTGGGATTTTTCTTTGTCTCTTTGGGTTACTATACGGTGGCTTTTGGAGGATTCAGATGAGAAAAAGATACAATTTGCCTCCTTACAATACTTGTTGTGGTAAACCTTCTGTTGCTGACTGTGCACTATGGCTTTTCTGCTGTTGGTGCTCTCTTGCTCAGGAAGTAAGGACCGGAAATTCCTATGACATCGTGGAAGATAAATTTTGTAGGAAACTAGATGAAAGTATATCACCATTGCCTCGTGAGGATGGGCTATATAATACTTCAGGTCCTCCTCTTGCAAACAACTCCTCTCCACTTCCATTAATAAAAAGCAGCACTGCAAACCCCAGCAGATTTGCAGATGAAGCTCATAGTCCTAATAGACAGCAACCCTTCGTGGAAGACAAGTCTCATACAAGAGGTCAAAATGCGATAATGATACCACCTACTCCTTCTGTTATACAAAGAGAAGATACGTAGCACAACAGTTTTGCAGTGTTGTGACAACCTGAACCATAAATTGTAAGCTTGCCTGCCCAATTTTCATTGTAGCTATAGGTATGTTGTATTTCTACATTTTAAATATGTTGTACAAGTGCTGGTTGTGATCATCATGTTTGGATATATTATTCTCTGTAATATCGTTGCAGTACTCTGATTCTTTGACATTTTTAGTCAGTGTTTTTATGCTTCTAGGCAGCCCATTTAACTTATTTTGATCAGTGAGGCCCGCTTTTAATTGGTCACTCAGGTGAAAGATCTTTTCACTTAATAGGGCATTATGATGATGAGAAATCCCATTCTACAAAAACTTCCTTCAGTTTACTCTTGTTTGGGACTTAGGAGGAGTTGTTGTTACTCTCGAATGTGGTATACAAGATTTACTTCCTGATCTCCCTTATGGTGCCACCTTATTAGAGTTGTTGGGAAGATAATTGGCCCCTTTCTTTTCTCAGTCCTTATAAGAAGGACCTTCGTTTGATGAAAAGGTGAAGAGAAATAATGAAAGTGAGGAGTTTTTGAAAAAAGACTTGCTTGAGAAGATTGACTTTGATATGCTGAATTAGTGAAGAAGATTTCTCTCAACATTAGATATTATAAAGTACTAAAGTAGTACTCCCATTTTGTTCTGTATGGCGTGTTTGACCGAATACAATCTGAAGTAATAGGCGAAAAATTAGTTTAAATAGAAAGCGTCCTATCGAAGTAAATATTCAATTAGTTAAATAAGTTAAAACTCTTAAAGTTCTGAAAGTTGTATAAAGTAATTTTAATTAGTGGGATGACGTCAAATATTACACAATATTCCAAATGGAAAGAACTCATATATAGATCAGAGTCGAGAGAGTATTAGCACAACAAAAGTTAGAGTTGTGAGAGAAGGGAAAGCTCGGTGTTTAAAGGAATGGTCAAGTAATATGGGACAGACAAAAAGGCATGCTATGACAACTAATTTAGAACAAAGGGACTACAACATAACTCAAATAGATTTAGTTTATCTTTTTTTTCTATCTTATATGTTAGTTCTCTAATATGCATAATGTTGCTGATATGCCACGGCAGCTTCTATTCTTCTACTCTGAGGTGATGTTCCAAGGACTCGTATTTTCCAATGTCTTTTAACTATTAGTATAACTTGAATTTGTGATGTATTTGCATTATAGAATATTAATTACTTTACTTCTTTGTTGATAATGAAGTATGAGTGACTTCTTTAGTGACTTGTTGGGCTGTAATGAGTTTTTCTGGACTCAAACAATTTCTTCATAGAAAAATGTCAAAGTGTCCAGCTTTTGATGGATTATCTCAATTGTAGCATATTGAATTGTTCGGGAGTTTGATCTGTTATTTAGTCCTTCTGTATCCTTTTTACTTTTAGAACCCTGCTCATCTTGAGATTCTACTGACTTGTCTGAACAGACCAAACTTGATCTAATTTTAAGGAGATGAACTTGACTAGATTTTGTACAATGCTCTATTCGAACAAATGTTAATATATGATAAAATCATATGTAATAGAAATAGGTATCTGAATAACTAGGGGTAATTTCTTGCTTCAAGTAGGTCAGACCCTTTTCCTCTGCTAACTTACCATCCGCTATTGAGCATTTTCCACCATTCTTCAGTCAATGTACTATCTGATATGTATCTTTTGTGATTGAGAAAATTCATGGCACTTAAAATTTGCGAGTATTGCATCTGCAACCAAATTTTGTTCATTAATATATTTTCTCGACTTCTTTTTGGAAAGATAATTGTCTAGGATGTTCCTTAGATGTAAATTTGGAACAAGATGGACCTGAATAGATGGGAATGGATATAATTGTTTTATATGACTGATCTCAACTAGTTTAGTAGTGAGGCATTGTTGGTTGATTTTCATGGTTGAATGATTTATCATTCCTTACAAGGAATTTTTCTCAGTCATCATGATAAAAATACTCTATTTTGAAAGAAACAGGAGGTTTGAGAATATCAACTCAATCACACAATCATTAAGAATATTTTACACTTTACTTGATAGTAATTCTCTTAAAATTTAACCTACCGTTAAAGCACAAGATGGGAAATAGCTTTTTTATATATTTTGGAAACAAGTGATAGATATAGCTCCAAAGCCTAACTCAACCTCAAAAAGCTAGCTCAAGAGGGAAGGATTTTGCAAGTCCATGTAAGGAGACCAATTGCCCATCCCACTACCCATGTGGGATACTTACCACCCCCCGTCATGCCTAGGGCTGGAAGACTAGTGCATGGATCAAGAACAACATCGGTGCTGAACATGAATTTGGATGGACCTGGCTCTCTGGTACCATGATAGATATAGCACTTGAGCCTAACTCAACCTCAATTGGCCAAGTCTACATAAGAAGACCACTTGCCCATCCCACTACTAATGTGGGATGCTTAACAACAAGAAATACTAAACATCATTGGAAGTGTAAACAATTGTTTGAATTGCGTCACTGGAATAGTGAACTTTTACTGAAAAGAAAAGCAGTGCCAACACTCTTCCCTCTGGAATATCTCTGGTAATTGCACATTATAAGAAAGTGTTTCGTTTAGTAGAAAGAATATATTCTCATCAGCTGAAAGAGGTATTGTGAAGCAAATGTTAACAACATCAACATAGAATGATAAGAAACTAAAAGGTTGCCGAGTTAGAATTCAACGTTTAGATGAATCACTCAATACCTAGACCATGATACCATGATGAAAAAGAAGAGATTAAGAAGTTTTAGGAATGCTTTCTTGAATAGTCATTGGAAAATGGTCAGAATAGTAGTTGAAAGAGACAGTGACGAGGAATAATTGCTAAAAAAGACACATGGTACCATCGAAACACTCAAAATAGAAATAAGAACAGTGCTGCTTTGAACGTTGACCCAAAAGAAATAAAACTAGTTAATTGTGAACTTATGAAAAGAAAGGAACACTTTGGTCGGACAAGCAGCATAAGGTCGCCTGCCACTGGACGAAAGTGATGTAAGTCTCTTCTAAGATTGTAGATCTTTGATGCCATGGTAAAATTCTACTTGGTAGCATAGCTTAATCAACTTGATTAACATATTCTATGCAATTTTATTAATGATTCTCGACTTTCAACATCACTCCTCAAGTTGGTATTGTATTGGGTCCATCTTTTACAAAAAAGCAGAATTAGTAGATCATGATACTACTCTGGCAGCAATTCGCGATAAAGCACATGGCAATGATTGCCTTTGTATTAATTGCAGAAATCCATATTTACTTTGTTGCAGGGTATTTGCCGCTTTATGCCAAATAGTTGTTTTACTGTCTGTTGTTGTTCATATAATATGTCGTATAAGTGGTTGGTGAAGATGTCATATAGTCGATACAAAAGCTACTTGTGTATGTATGTGGGGCTTAAGTTTCTTCCTTGCCTTAAAAGTTAGTGCTATAAAGCAGTTTGTTTGAATCTATTGTCCTGCCGGAATAACATGTATTTTTACCTTAACCTGTTAAGGGGTAAATAGTAACCTATGCTAGAATGACAACAGACACATTACACATGCTCATGATAGGAAGGGCTTATGTTAATCTTTAGTTTTCTGTGCTTAGGAAGTGTGTTGTATCTGGAGAAT
Organism: Solanum lycopersicoides; assembly: GCA_022817965.1. NCBI lineage: Eukaryota > Viridiplantae > Streptophyta > Magnoliopsida > Solanales > Solanaceae > Solanum > Solanum lycopersicoides. Next base: position 66,424,005 of record CM040623.1, on the reverse strand, counting down.
CTCACTTATAGTTTGTTGCTTGTAAATAACACTAAAGATATCAATATACACACTTCTTGGCGACAATAGAAATATAACTGGGATTGTGTTTAGAAAAACTGAAACTGAAGCCCCTCCATTGATAGAGGAGTTGACTGTTTTAGATATATCATATTCATTTATGAAGATTTTCAGTCAACAATGGATCCGTAGAAAACTCAAAAAAGAAAGCTAACAGCGGGTTTCTCTTAGAAACATCTTTTAGTAGTATGTGTTGGAAATGAAGAGCACCTTCTTTGATCTGCTTATGGTATATTCTGACATTCGTAAGTTCCAAATATTCCGGTGCTTGTGATGACTATTTCTAAATTGATTAGTCTTAGACTTGAAGCTTCTTTTTGTCTCTGTATAGATAAAAAGTATCTATACCACTGTCCCTAGACCAAGCTCCAGATGCCTCATCGCTATCTTAGAGGGCAGCTTGAAATTTGACCTCAATTAGACTTGCATGTATATTGAACTTGGACAAGGCTTCCAACTGCTCCACTGCTTGAGTAAAAATATAATGTTATATTTGTCATCCATCATCAGTTCTAGTACAGGATATTGTATGTGTTAGGGGTATATACCATTAACCATACCTTTAGATATGGTTTATTCTAACAACTGTCATGATTAAAAAACTAAGTGGGAGATTGTTGGGATATATTCTATTAAGTACTAATCAGATATAGTATTTATTATATTACAGAAAATTGTTTTTTTTCTTTCAAATTTTGATAAAGTTTTAATATATCATGTATTCGTCTGTGTCTGAAGCCTACTGGCTCAAATCAATCAGAATTCATTCCTGGACCTAATAACGGGCAAGGTTTTCATTTTGAGCGCTCAAACTAAATCTCTTGTTAAGGGCGGAGGAGTGTTTACCAAGCCATCACACCCGTTGATGTAATGAGCACTAAAAAGATATGAGGATTAATTATTACACCAAGCAATCTAACCTTTCCAGTAATTCTGGCTCATGGCATGTTAATTGTCTCTTTCAAAGAGCAGAAACTTCACTTATTGGCTTCTGAAGTTCGTGAAAGGTTCAATATTGGCCATAAATGTGGAAAAGGAACCTTAAGAATTCCACTTTCATACTATATATTATAAGCAATCTAACATTTTTTTATTTCAATATTGGCTTCTCTTTTTGTTTGTTTGTTTGTTTGTTTATGTGAGTGAGATTCATAATGAAGCTCCATTTTTCTTTTTGTGTCCATTATTACTTTAGGGAGTAAGTATTATACATGGAACTTCCCTTTTCATCAACTTAATATTATTTGTTTTTGTTTGCCTTTTTGAGTTTTTGTCGTAAGCTAATACCGTTGTTATTCTATAATTTTCTGAAGACATGTATGCTTAAGAGTGTGTTTGGTAAATGTTTTCCAATTTTCCCATGTTTGGTTGGGACAAAATTTTGGAAAATGTTTTCCAAATCAACTCATTTTCCTCAAAATTAAGGAAAATGACTTCCCTTAAAAAATTAAGGAAAACATTTTCCAAAACTCTCCTCCAATTTCAAATTATATTTTTTTTGGGAAAAAATTAATTTTGCTTTTTATAAATATTTTCAACTTTAAAATTTTATTTATAAACTCCTAACCTCCCCCCCCCCACCGGGCAGCCCCCACCCAACCCCAACCCAACCCAACCCCCAAAATAATTAATTTTTTTTTAAAAATACTATCAACTTTAAATTTTTATTTTTTCACTCTTATCCCCCCCCCCACTACCCCCCACCCCACCCCCAAAAAATAATAATTTTGATTTTAAAAATATTTTCAATTTCATCAATTATTTTTTACTCTAGTAAAAATAAAAGATGTTTCTCAAAAATATTTTTCATTCATAAATCAAATACTAAAAATCATTTTCGGAAAATATTTTCTACTCACCAACCAAACATGAGAAAATAAGTCCAAAATCTACTTGTTTTCCAGGAAAATATTTTCTAGGAAAACATTTTCCATGGAAAACATTTTCCTTCATACCAAACACACCCTAAGTGAAGATAATTAATTAATTAGTTAAACACACTGATATGCCTTGCAACAAATGCAAATAGACAACTTTAAATAAGATAATGCAGAAGCTTTCCTGAGATGACGTTTTCTAGTAATATATTCCTAATTCTAATTCTACTTGCTATTCTTTTGAGGTGACGTCTTTGATAGGTTTAGTGGCGGAATCAGAATTTTGGGGTGTCAAAATATGAAAAAGTAAAATCGTCTAGAAGTCAAACAATGTGTTATAGTATATCATAATTTCTTTTTATCTAGATATATAATGTTATTTTTTGATGAACAGGTATCGATCGACACTCTTCGAATATGTTTTGCTTCGCCATTGATTGGCATACCCCTCGACTATGTTTTGCTTCGCCATTGATTGGCATACCCCTCGACTATTCATTAACAAATCTTTTGATGCTTGTTCATTCATTTTTTAATTTATTGGGGAATTTTTACTCCTATTTTATTTAGAAGATGGTCCATTTTATAAGAAAGATTCCATTGAATTTCTAATATTGGCACAATGGTTATTTTTATAAGAAAGATTTCATTGAATTTCTAATATCGTTTACCGGTACAAGTATATAGTAACTCTATTTGTCAAAATTAAGGCTCGTTTGACCTTATTTGGAGTTTTGATTTGAAATTTTTGTTTATATATGATATTTGAACAAAACGTAAATTTCAATTTTTGAACAAACCTGGTATAAAGGTTATATATGCTTTAGTTTTTGGACGGTACGGGCATCAATGTCTCAAAAATATCACGAAGGATATCTGCACACATTTATGATGGGATGGGGGTGTATTTGTCCTTTTTCCTAGTTTGGTTAAAAAAATGTCCTTAATATCAATATTTTGGTTCGAAAATGCCTTTAAACTATGCGAAAAGAACAAAAGTGTCCTCCATTTGAAGTTTGGTCCAAAAATGCTCTTGTTGTCAACTTTGTTTGAAAAATGTCCTTATTGTTATTTAATGGGTAAAAAATGCTCATTTCCAAATATATATATTATTATCATCCTTTTATGACATTCTTTTTCAATAATGCTTTTTTTAATAAAAAAATAGCGAATATTTATTTACTTCAATTAAGAAAAAAATTAAAAATATATATTTTTAATTTATTATCATTATATTTTATCGTTATATAAATATAAATTAATGATGAGTATATTATGATCGTATATATATGACATATATTATCTATCGAAGGGTACATGAAGTTATTCTATTTTAATTGATAAAATGAGATTAATAGAAAAAAAATTATTTCTTACATTTTTATTTGTTAAAGTGATTTTAGAAGAAAGGAAACAAAAATATTGTTCGATAATAATATTTTTGATTACGAGAAGATGTTTTTAAAAATAAAAAAAATAAAATAGTTTTTAAGCGCATTTTTGATCCATGTTGTAACTACAGGGTCATTTTTGAACCAAAATATTGTCGGTAAGAAAATGTTTGAGCCAAACGATAAATGAAGGACATTCTTGTTCCTTTCACATAGTTTAATGACATTTTTGGCCATTTTCCCATTAAGTTATTATGCCTCTTGGGACCATAATAAATAAGAAAAAGTCAACTATTATCTCTAAAAGAGCCCGAATATCACCTAAATCAGTGCAATATGGCATTTCCAAGGAAGTTAGCGTAGTAATAGAAAATTTATCTAGTATCTATCAAGGAAAGATGGTATTGAACATCCCACTAAGGTGAATGGTACTGAATCCAAACGTTAAAAGCCATGCAAAAAATGCCTTTAACATCATTGCTACTGTAAGACTATCAACATGGGAAGATGAGCAATATGTGGGGCCTACACACTTGGAACAACCTCATTAAGAGTATGCACAAGTTTTAGAGTTAGATTCTTTTTACCTTATGGAAGATAATGATTAGGATTTACTCATTAATGAAGACACCATGAGTCATGATGAGGAAGAATTCTTTTGTTCGAGTTGGAGTAGAAACAACGGGGGTGAATTTCCTAATTTATGCGAGTCTAAATAGAAGAGAGCGAGTTTCTAAAGAGTGGATCAATTAAATTATATCGTATCGAACCATAGCGGGAGCGAGAAGCACATACTCTTTATTATTGACTTTTTGTGATTGATCGAACCAACAAGAGTTAGTGCTTGTGAAAGAAGAACGTTTTTTATTGCAGGATGTTCTTCCACCCGTCACCTTCGATCAACTCAAACAAGAGGTCAAGAAGGGCATTGTTGAAGGCTCACTGAGTGCTCCTATATTAAAGAAAAACACTAAACTCACTCCATTCGAACTCGGTTTTCGATTTTTTTTCATATTTGGCATTCATTCCCCCTCCCCTTTTTGGACTTCACATTATTGTATGTTATTCTAGCCTACGATGGATGAATGCTTTTCATTTTGGCTCAGTAGGGTTATTCTATGGTATGGGTTGATTTTGGCTCTTCTTATGGAAGTATCCTCGTGTCAGATAATTTGGATTCTCTAGCCAAAACAAATCTTATATTAGTTATTACCTTCTCCATTACTAACCCCAAAGGGGTAATGACTTGCGTTATAGGTCGTTGGGCGGCCAGAAGGTTGACATGAGAGGAAGTAAGTTTGGGGTATGGAATGCAGTTCTTCGTACAACGGACACGTGCTTACCGATTAATAGCGACACAAATGAAAATGCATGCTATGAAAGATACGAGTCTAACACATTGACTGTCTATTCAATATTCTTGTATAAGTCCCATCTCTACTTGACTAACTAAATATTTTATCCAAAGACTAACTAAAATTAGTTACACCACTAATTTGCAACAAGACATGGCAAGTGGTCACAAGTGGGACTCTTAATGAAAAACTGAGAAAGGTGTTGAAAACACTAGTAAACTTAACGAGAATTTAGGGGTCTATTTCGCTTATGTTGTATGATTGAGGTGTATTTTAATTCAGTTAGTCAAGTAAAGAGGTATTTTTTAGGTTGTCAATAATTCAAAGATGAAACTAATAATTTGTGTAAAATCTGATTGTGTTTTCAATATTTTTCTTTTTACAATCTAATATTATATTAAAACTTACTCCCTCTGTCCAATAATACCGGTCCAGTATTGACTTTACACACTTCTTAAGAAATTATAAATATAAGGATAATTTTACTGTATCACCTGTTGAATATAATAAATACGATATCTTGAAAAATGTAACAATGATAAGGATAAACTTAAGAACTATAAGTGTAAAATCATCCGTAACTCTGTAAAATAGATAAACATTATTAAACATCTTCAAATAGTATTAGTGGATAATTATTGAGAGTGATATGGAATACTATTTTTATACATCCTATTGTATACATCCTTGTCAAAACGCTTCATGAGCCATCAAAATATGTTGTTAAATATCTATTTAAGCATTTTAATATTGTAGGAAACGACATTTTGTTAGCCATCAATAAACATTATAAGGAAGTGATATGTCGTTCAGCTTTCCACATTGTGGACTTTTATACTCTATTTAGTTAATTATTTGGGACTCCAATTGAAACGTGGCCAGCACTTGTCAAATATTTCGTCTCAATTTAAGCATTTCCTTAAATATCTTTTCTGTTTTAGTTACATTTTTAAAAATTATGTATATTTTTAATTTAGAATAAAAAAAATTTTAATTTTTTTTTTATATAAAAAATAATATATATATATATATATATATATATATATTATATTTTCAATTTATAAATTAGAATACTTAAATTGAGAGTGTCTCTTTGTTCCTCCTTAATTCTTATGCTTAACTTAGACATCAATCTGTGTCCATTCTCACTATCAAAGTAAAAAGTCTCAAGGAATGTGTCAATTTTGCCATTATTTTATTCATCACGTTAACACAAATAAAATAATTATTATTTCTGTCCAACAATAGCGGTCCACTATTAAATTGATACATATTTTAAATAACAATAAATAATAGTAATAATATTACCATATTATACTTTAAATATATTAAATATAATATTTTGTGAAGATATTAGATATTTAATGATATTTATTAGCAAGAGTATAATATGCACAAAAGGATAAATTATCTCCCAATTTTTAAAACTGGACATATATTATTAAATAACTAGTTTTAATATAACAGATAAATAAAAATGGATGGATAATAATAATAATAATAATAATGATAATTTAAGAGAAAAAAAGGGTTACTTAGGATGTGACAGGTATTGGAACATCAATTTTGATGCCAATTTGAATTGATTAAAATGGGTTTATTCAATGATGGTTATGATTCAATTCAATCAAATTAAATTTGTTCGTCTTGAGATAAGTTGAATAGTAACATAAAGTTCTTTTTGGATAAAGATCAATTGAATACTATGAATAGTAAGATAAATTGTTCTTTTCTTCCTCAAATCCAGCTATACATTTGACTCTTGCATTTTAAAAAAAGGATTTATTGTATAATAATTAAATTAAAAAATAATACATATTCAAAACTATTTGCCTAGGTGTTCTCGTGTGTGCACTCTTATCATGAGTTGATTTGGGTTAAAACAAATCTATATAAATCTCTTTATTTTATCATAAAAAATAAATAGATACACGCCGAGTTTATTATATTGAAATAAACTATAATATTTATACTAATATATGGACGATGCTTGCGTATAACATCTTTCTTTATACATTCACTACAAATAATTAGAGTCATTCCATGTAAAATGCGTTTAAGTAGCCAAAAAACTGAAGGTATAAAGAAACACACATCCCGAGGGCACATGACGGAATACAATAATTATGATATATAACTATAAAATTATTAGCTACAACATGAAATTCGTCACTAGTTATTTACTATTAGTGACAAAAATTTATATTTAGTGCCAGATCTATATTGGACACAATACTAATAACTACAAGGAATGGCTCAATTTATTAGTTTTGAATTACAATGGATCTCTCTTTCCCAAAACATGACTTACGTCCAATTTCTAGACTCCAAGCTGTAAATTCAATTATCACAACATGCAATTCAAGTTGCTATAGCAAGGCCAAACTTGCAAGTGCTACTAGTAGGTGTCCACATATTTTTGACAATTTTTAATTATCAGCTAGACTAGCAACTTTGAAATTTTCTATAAGAACTTAAGAGTTAGGACTAATTAGCTCACAATTGGTATCTTGGCCAACCTAGAGCTTTAAAATCTATTTGATGAAGCTTTTGGGAAGTCAAAAGTAATTAAAATTTGATGCGTTTAGTCAAATTGTAATGAAGAAAAATAAAAGTTTTTGGGTAGTACTAAAAACTATTTTTCAGCCGTTGAAAAAAGTGTAACAATGATGGAACAACTCTTGTTTAATGGTGTCAAATGTCATTACTTTGTCAAATTTCAAAAAATAATTATATTATGTATTATTATAATAAGAAGATAAAAGTGTAACAATATGAAGAAAGAAAGTAAACAACAAATGAGAGGGACAAGATATGAGGGTTCTCTAATTCTTTCAAAGTGTTTTTCAAATCTTCAAGTATCTACCATATAAGTTTATATGTCTTTATTTATTGTGCTACATTTATAGAGACATACAAAAGGTTAGTTATAAACATGACATTAACCATAAAGTTTCTCCATATATACGTCCCATATTAATGAGATGAACACTTTTTATTTCACACGACTATTAAGAAATCATTAATAGATTAATCAATTTTACATCGAATTTATAAAGGGAAAAAGGACGAATATACCATGGAACTATTGTAAATGGTATGCAGATATCCTCCGTCATACTTTTGGGATATTGATGCTCCGACCGTCCAAAAATTAGAGCATATATACCCTTTATACTAACAGACATACACGTGTCATAATCTAATCCACTAATTCGACATTTATTAAATATCGAATCGACGGATAAGATTGTGTCTCGTGTCCCTATTTAGTCTTTCGTTAGAGTGAAGGACATATATGCTCTAGTTTTGAACAGCAGGGGCACCAATATTCCAAAAGTATAATGAATGGTATTTGCATATCATTTACGATAGTTTAGGGGTATATTTATCTTCTTTTTTTCCATTTATAAATAATTTTTTAATAACCGTGTAAAATAGTATGATCAAAGATCAAAGGGGAAGGTTATGGAGGTGCGAAAGTTAATATCATTATAGGGAAGAGTAGTTGAGGATTTATTTCTAAATAGTGGACATCCATAATAAGTTTCATAATACCTCCTTGGATGTCTATGTTTTGATCAATAACGTGCTTCATTAAAAGTTTACTAGAGAAAATCATTTGAAAAAATTTCAGTGAACGAAAAGAGTACACATATTTTTAATACACATTATTTATTGCGATGTTATAAACCTTTCACAAAAATCCTATGAGACAAAACTTGGCTAAGAAAAAAATAGTGTAATATGTATTCCACTCCTCCTGATGAAAACATAACATTATTTCTCAAAGACTACATATTTCAATCTTGTATACATATTATTATAATTCGTGTCTAAAATAAACTTGGACCAATATAATTCTTTTGTTTTCTCCAATATATTCTTTATTTAGTTGAGTTACGCAAGCAATGTCGTCTTCATATAATATTTTATTCTCCTTATTAAAGAAAATCACCCATTATTTAAGTGTTGAGTCACTTACTATGTTAGTATCTTAACATGACTTAAATAAGTACGTATGATTGACGGTCTTATAGGATGTGTAAAATGACAATATCCTCACATGTAAATAGATAAGATAATCTTCTCGCATTTGCATATATAACCAATTGTCCTTGATAACAACTTACACCAATATTTAATTTCACTCAAATATCCCCACATAAAACATTAAATTATAGTGTTTTTTCAAGCATTTGCCTTATTATTATGACTATCTTGATAATTTGTTCCTCTTTCGTCTCCTTTTACAAGGAATTTTATATATGATATTGATTGGTCTATCACACTTTAAAAGTGTCGTAGTGTAACACCTCAGAAATTAAAAGTTGAGTTTAAAAAAAGAAAAGGTTGCACTTTGGCACTAAGATAGTGGTCTATGAGTCCAACCTACGGACTGTAGGAAGTTCGACATATCCTAATAAGAATATCGTAGGACTTACATTGAATTTTTATGTCAAGTCTCTTATATTTGACCTATATGGACATGACAAATTGTAGGGTGTTTTACGCACCGTAGAAGGGACCAAAAGTGATCCAGACTTGGTGAAGTTTTGGTCATAAATAGAAATTCTACGGATAGAGGCCTACGAGCCGTAGAATGTTGCACGAACTGTAGAATGATCTCGTGAAATAAATCATACATATTGAGTCCTAGTAAGTGATCTATGAATGACCAGTACAATCCATAAAAAGTAGGTCAAAGTCGTAGACCCTGTCAGACAAATTTTGATGAAGGGTCTATTGGTCTTTTTCTATCCATTTAACCCCTAAACTACATCGTTTTGGGACCATAACTATCTCTATATATAATCATTTTTACTCTTCAAAACCTAACATATTCCCTCCCATTCACTCAAACTCTCAAATCCCTCAAGTCTTCTTCTTTAAATTCTCTCAAAGAGCTCTCAAAATGAAAGTTAAGGTTTCAAGCTTAGTTAAGGTTTCAAGCTTCAAGGTCTCATTCACTTTGAATTCTTAGGGATTTCATTATCAAGGTTTGTTGGAATTCACCAATGGATCCCTTTCATCCATTGGGTCCGATAAGATTCTCAATTCTGATTTCACTCAATTCTATTAAGGTTCATGCAAATCTCTATAGATTCTATTTAGTATGATTCAATTGTTTATATTCAATATTATTATGCATGATTTGATTAAATTACATGATTCTCAATCATATGGACCCATGCTTATGCCTACTTTAAGAGCATGAATTTTGAACAAGGTTTATGAGCTTATGAACTATGATCATGAATTTGATTAAGGATTTATGCATATTTTAGAAAAGAGTGATTTATGATTAAAAGATTCTTTTAATATAAGTATCAAAGATTTGTGAAACGTTTTATCTCAATTGAAAGGAATCATGATTTAGCCACTTATAAAGATAGGTATCTCTTATGAAGGTCTTATGAAATCATAATTTTTAAAGGAGCTACTCTATAATGATTTATGATTGGATTGGTAGTCTTAATTGTGTCATTCCAAGTGTTTTGGGATGATTATGATTATATCTTTTCTGTTAAGATTTACTTAGCACGATACAACATTGAGATGAAGGTTCTCCAGTTAGTACAGGTCAAAATATCTAAAAACAATCTCATTGTCCCTAACTACGTGCTCCGTAGGATTTTCTGAAGTGACCTAGTTAGCGAATCCACTATAACACTAATGAATGAGACAGAGTCCTACCTCGACAAGTAGATTTCCCTTTTTGGTGCGAGGATCATACAAGATTCTATGTTACAAGTCACATGATTTTATTGCCGATAAATCGTAAATGTCTCATAATTGAACTATGTTTTTTTCTCAAAGAATTTTATGAAGGATTTCTTTATGATTTTAAGATGTATTGACCTCGTACACGTTTTATAAATTGACTTTTAAACTTTTTCGTGTCTTTACTTGATCTTGCATATTCATGTTTCTAACTCATGATGATATTGTATTTATATTTATGCAGATTTTTTCATACTTAGTACATTCACGGCATAATATAGGGTCCAATAGTTCTCCTCCCGGACGTGCTTAGATTAGAATTGCTCAACTTCCATCATTTGGATTGGTGAATGCTAGTAATCCGAGGACAAAGTCATGGATAATTTTATTGAGCTTTATTATTTTTTCAGTTTCAAATTATGGTCATGACTTACGAATTTGTCCTAGTCACATCTATGATGGTGGAAGGCTTATGTCAGATTTAGTACTTTTCACGTTTTTTTCATGTACTCAGTTGGTATTGTTTATGTCATCTTATGATTCGAGACTTATATTGACTATATTTGTTAAATTATATTTCCTCTGTTTGAAAAAGAATGATCATATTTCCTTTTTAGTCTGTTTAAAAAAGAATGACCCATTTCTTTTTTTGGCAACACTTTAACTTTAACTTTTCACGTGACATGTTTAAGACTACAAGATTAAATGACATTTTGGTAAATTTGACATAACTTTAATTTAGAATCAGAAGATTAAAAAGTCTTCTTTCTTTTATTAAACTCTGTTCCAAATCAAACTAGGTCATTCTTTTTTAAACGGAGGGAGTATTTCATTACATCATGTTTATGTCAAGTGACTTGTTTAAAATTTCTCGGGATCCTATTTTCCATGTCACGTCTAGGCTGTACTTTGAGTCATGATAAACTTCATATTCAGAGCATCGAGTTTTAGAAAAGTTTCTAGGATGTACGACAAGTCATGTCAAGTAGAGTCTTGTTCATGAGTGTGAAACACACCACATTTATGAATATGAGGCTACAAGACGTTTGGGAAGCTTCACTTCTTTCAATAGTGTTCTTTATTTATTTGAAAATTGTTATCACAAATATTTATTAGAAAAAATATATAAATCCGCATGTTTGCAATCTTTTTAAATATTTGAAAGATAAATTAATCATAAATGAAATATGAAGAAACGAGAATATTTTGTTGATAAATCAAATTAGTGCAATTTTGTTCCTCCATTGATTCTTCTTTCATAAGATTTATCCATGATTCGAGGGCCGTTAGTGGCGTATTTCTCAAACTGTGATGATTTAATTTTTTTCGTGATTCGAGGATTATTAGTGGTGTATTTCTTTAACTAGGATGATTTGGACTTGATCTCCATAATTCGACGACCGTTTGTGTAGTTCTCAAACTAGGATGATTTAGACTTTTGATCTCCATAATTTAAGGGTCGTTAGAAGTGTATTTCTCGAACTAGGATGATTTATACTTTTGATCTCCGTAATTTAAGGGTCGCTAGAAGTGTATTTCTCGAACTAGGATGATTTGAAATTTATCTTTATTGATCTTTGCGAATATTTCATGAATTTGTGATATATTTTAGATCTTTCTTTAGAAAGATAATGATTGATATCTTCATAATCTATTTGAGAATACCCAAGAATGTATGAGATATTTGAAATCTTGATCTTTACAGATAGCTAGAATATACGGGATATTTTGAGATCCTTGATCTCCATTGATCTACATTGATCTTTATGAATATTCCATAAACTCTCTCTCTGTCAAACCTCTGTGTCATCATCACTGTAATAATTTAGATCTATTTCAAAACTGACAGCTTTATCTGAGGACTGTAATAATTTAGATCTATTTCAAAACTGACAGCTTTATCTGAGGAATAGTAAGGCTCATCACCAACTAGCTTTCCTTCTAAATTTTTTATGTTACACCTATAAATTCATCATACCCAACAACTAGCTCTTTTTTTTTTCTTTTTCTATTCCTAACTTTACATGATCAAGCAATAGAGCTCTTTCTCTCGTTTTCCTTCTCTTTCTTTTACTCTTTTCCTTCCTAAAAGTTCTTGGCTCTTCATCTACATCACTCTCATCAAATTCTCCATTCAATGATTCTCTATCTAAATTTGTTCATTAAAATAATGGAGTGGGTCAAGAGTTGAATCAGTAGAAGGATTGAATGAGTCAAGAGTTACATCAATAGAAAGATGGCTAGGGGTTGGATTTTGATGAATAGAAGGAGGAGTATATGGAGCAGTAAAAGAGTGCACAGAAGAAGATGTATTTGAATTGACAGGGGCATGGGTAGGATCATGGGTTGGTTCTAATTCTGCATCAAAAGATGCATTAGACCCATTGATTTTAGATACTTCCTCTCCTCGAGTTACTCCACTTTTTCTATATTTTAGTTAAGGTGGGACTAAAATAGGACATGCAATAAAGTGACACACAAATGCCTTCAAAATATCTCCACTATTCAAACATTCAACAATTAAATTAGTCTCCTAATTTGATTTAATTTCTAATATAGCAACACTTCTAAGCAATTTCACAAATAGCATGCATTGTCTAAGTTCATATCGGAACTTTTTCATATAATCCCTCAATTCAAAATAAGAAAATCTATCTATATCAACATCTAAAAAATCAGTAATTTCTCCATCATGATATGATTTTCACCCCTTTATCCCATTTTCCCCTTCTTCGTAACACCACTATGGTAACATCTCAAAGTAACCAATTCAAAAGACATTTAATCTGAAAATAATATTAATAGTTGACACTCAACAACGACAAATTACATACAACAACAAAGGAAAATTATGTGAATGAAATACCGTAAACTTGAAAAAAATAAATTAAAGACGAAATAACCCTAGGCTAACTAGTCTAAACTATTAAGTAATCACCTTTTAGAGATGTCTGACTGACCTTCCACAAATGAAGACGATGACACAATAGATGATCCACCAAATCCTAATAACTGTCGTGATTTTCTTCTACCAAATGAACTCCTTGATCGTAGCCACCAAGTTTATGCAAATATGAAAGTGAAACCTTGATTAAATGATTAACACAAAGGATGACTCAAAATCACTATATAATTGAAGAAATCTTTTGCTATTTGTTTGATTTACGATCGTAATTCTCAATTAGATTTTGGTATTCTTAGAAAAAGTAAATGAGTGGGCCAAGTAAAATGAATTCGGGTGAAATGAAATGGGTTTGGATGAAATGAATTGGGTTTGGGGGTCATTTAATAAGTGGCTTAACTAGGCAGCGAGTGACTCTCACTCTATACGTAATGGTTTGGGTTGGGTGACAGAAGGGATATTTAAATAAACTTTTGAGTACTTCATGTAATAGGTCACCCTAATAATAAAAGCGTGTGACTTTTGGGTACAAGTTTAGGGGCAATTTCAACAACTAATGATCACTTTCTTCCATAATTGATGAGAGTAAAGAGGTACAAATGTAAAATTCACCAATGGACATAACATAATGCATAATGTGACATATAATATATTTTTATTAATATTAAAATGTCATACCAACAATTAATAATATAGAGGAAAATTGATTACAAGAGAATTACTGAGCAGGATTTGAATATGTGATTTACGATAATGATTTTAATATTAAGGTTTTTTAAAAACAATAATTGGGATTTTCAAATTGTATTTTTAATTTTATTAAATGTAAACGCTGACTCATAAGTTTATAAATTGTGGAGAAAAAATCATTTTAAATTTGACAAAAAAATATTTATGCTCGACATTAGAATTAGCCATCTCATATGAATATGAATGTATTATATTGAAGAGTAATTTGCTATTATTATTATTATTATTATTTTTATTATTTGACTAGTGTTCTTTATTCATTTTGAAATTTGTTATTATCAAAAATATTTATTTTATTAGAAGAATACATAAATACGTATGTTTGTAATAAATTTTAAATATATGGAAAAGAAATTAATCATAAAGAAAATATGAAGAAACAAGAATATTTTATTGTTAAATCAAATGAGTACAATTTTGTTCATTTCTTGATTCCACTCTCATAAGATTTATCCATAATTCGAGAGTCACTGATGACGTATTTCTCGAATTAGGATAATTTGAATTTCTCCGTGATTTGAGGATCGTTAGTGGTCTACTCCTTGAAATAAAATGATTTGAAATTAATTTCGATTATTTAAGGGTCGTTAGTGACGTATATATCGAATAAGGATGATTTAGACTTTTGATCTCTATAATTTGAGGTGTATTTTTCGAACTAGGATGATTTGAATTTATCTTCATCGATCCTTGTGAATATTCTTTGAATTTGCAGAATATTTGAGATCTCTTTGAGAAGACAATATTTGATTTCTTCATGATCTATTTGAGACAATATTTGATATCTTCATGATTTATTTGAGAATATTCAATAGTATATGAGATATTCGAGATCTTGATCATTTTAAACACTCCACATGGGATATTTCCAGAACTATTTGATCTCCAATGATCTTTGTGCATATTCCTTGCCTTTTAAGGAATATTATATTTATATAATAAATTTTGAATACCTACAACGTAAAAAATTTTAGTATTTGTTGAAATATAATTTTTCCTGTAGTAAGATAATATAATAATTGTTTTTTTAATTATTAGTCTTCACAATTTATAATTTTCTTATGAAATATTTTAAATTTCATTTACCAACTTTAAAACTAATTTGAAAGTGTAAATATGTGGGGTAGGAGCTAGGATTGTAAGCCAACTTGTGAAAACTCAAAAATGAGTCGAGTTTGAATGGAAGTTAAAACTCATCTGGTGTTGGTATAAGTTACAAGGTCAAAAAAGGTATGCTTGAAACTTAAATATATGACGTCATCTATAATGGACCCTACCTAAAATAAAACGCCTCTGGTCATCACGTAATCCCCGAGCACTGGAATGGCGCGTAAATATCATGTGCCCATTTAAACCTAAATTCACCCTACTATTCACCTATAATTTCCAAACTACCCTTCCTACGTCTCTATATATTCCCCACATAACACCTTCTTCTTCTTCATTACCTACCTTCATTTCTTTCTTTCTCTCATCTTCATAGCTAACTAATAATATCTTTTTTGTTTTCCTGAACTGGCTAACTCTCAGTTAACTCTGGAGGAAACCACAAACAAAGGGGTGGTGCTCGCCCTATATGAAGCCTTGAGCTCACACGACGTCGTTCAGGTCCAGAAACTCCTGGCCGCCGACCTTGAGTGGTGGTGCCATGGTCCTCCTTCTCATCAATTTTTGATGCAAATACTCACCGGTACTGCTAAATTTGATAACGCCTCTTTTCAATTTCTTCATAAAACCATTGACGTATTCGGTTCCGTGGTTCTCGTTGAAGGCTGTGACCCGACCCGATCTATTACTTGGGTTCACGCCTGGACTGTTACGGATGGGGTAATTACCCAGGTTAGGGAGTATTTCAATACCTCACTTACTGTCACCCGTTTTGGGAAGAAAACCCAATCGGATATCTCCTCTATTACGCCTCTGCATTGCCCATCTGTTTGGGAGAGTAGCTTACCTAATCGGGTCGGGAAATCTGTTCCGGGTCTTGTATTGGCTCTATAAAAAAACGATCCGAATTGTGCTGGCGTTTGTATCTTGTGGCCGGTAGGATGTAAGATTAACGCGGCTGGTTTGAGATTCTGTTGCCGTTCGGTTTGATTTGGTTTGTTTTTAAGTTGGGATTTGTGTTTGTTTAATTATTTGTTGTTATGATTGAGTTAAAGAAGGAGCCAATGATAATTGGATATACCTTTCTACTCAATAGATTGTTGTCTAATTATGTAATGGTTTGCAATAAAAAGCATTGTGATTGGCTGTTTACAAAATGTGTATTTTCCAATTTGGTTATTGCTTCTTGTTTTCAACGAATGACGATGGGTACAACTTATTCACATTGAATATTTATGTCAAGTTAATTCATCGAATGTTTATATCAAGTCAATATATGCATGTCATGTGCAACAATAATGATAGAGCGAAAACAATTTCATTGAAAAGCAAATCTTATTATTAACGTCAATCAAAATTTTAATAAAAGATTTAAGTTCATTATGAGATTTTAGATTATAAATAATTAAATATATAAAATAGTTAAAAGAGGTTCAGAATCTCTCTCTATATATTTTTAAAAAAAGTATAATCTTTTTGTCTGTCCCTACCTGGAATAGAAGGAGGAACAATATATTTAAGAAGGTATACTCTATTTACGATAGCTTCACATCATGCTTTTCCCACTATATAGGTAATAGGAAGGCATATGCTCTATTCCTTCACAACTTACTCTTGGTATTTCTTATCATTTAATGGCCACAAAAAGAGAGTATACATTTTATTTATAACACACTTTTTTATTTGCTATACAAGAATAAGTTGATTTTTCCATTGAAGTACGAACATAGAAATTTTAATTAGTGCAACTTTATAAGAGAGTGACCAATTTCATTTGGGATTATACGAGATATTTTCAATTTCAGTTAGGATTTTTAGAGATTATTTAATCAAAATCCTAGTTTATATCTTTGGAGAGTCATTTCAAAATATCTTATAAAGTTTTGAATATTTATAAAAATTAAGATCTCAAATATCGTGTAAATTATATATCAAAGTCTTCTTGATAATCAAAATACTTCAACAAAAATCACAAATTCTTTTTATGAAAATAAAATTTAAATTATCATAGTTTGAGAAATATTTTACTAGCGGCATCATCAAGAAATAAATAAATTTATAACCAAATTATGTTTCTTTATATTTTATTTGAAAGAACATTAAATTAAATTACATAAGGTACTAAAAATGTGCGCTAATACACTTTGTGAATTGTGCACATGTCATTGCAATTTTTCTTTTTATATATGTTTATTCTTTCCTTTTCTTTTACAACTAAATATATTGCTCTTAAGGTCATTTTTATTCATAAAATAATAAATTTAGATTTATTTAAGAAAATGAAGTGTTAAGTTTTTCATTGGCGAATTTAGGATTTAAATGTTGTGGGTACTCACTTCCTTTAACATAAACCTTTTAGCAATCACATAGTATAAAATATACTAACTGAAATTTTTTAATAAAAAAAAATTAAAATAAAAAAGCCCTTAATTAGAAAAAGGAAAAACTGTAAGAAAAAAAAAAGGTTTAAAAAAGAAGTCCTTAAATTAGATAGAAAAAGGAAAAAAAAATAAAAAAAAGAAAAGAAAGAATGAGTGCAAAATTCGCTGCAAAAAGAAAAGAAAAAAAGAATGGGGTGGGGTGGGATTCAAACCCTGCCACTGTCCTTTGCGGGACCTCTTGTTTACATGTGTAAACCAGCGCGGCCATGACTGCTTTCATATTATGGGTGCTCATTTAATTTATAAATACAAATTTATTATATTTTTTATATATATATGTATATATACAAAAAAAAAAATCGAAGTCAATGGGTGCTCGAGCACCCGAAACCCCCTTACTGGATCCGCGCCTGCATAGTAACACATTTGATTAAAAAGAAAAGAAAAAAAGAATGGGGTGGGTGGATTCAAACCCTGCAACTGTCCTTTGCAGGACCTCTTGTTTACATGGGTAAACCAACGCGCTCATGACTGCTTTCATACTATGGGTGTTCATTTAATTTATAAATACGAATTTATTATATTTTTTTTATATATATATGTATATATGCAAAAAAAAAATCGAAGTCAATGGATGCTCGAGCACCCGAAATCCCCTTACTGGGTCCGCGCCTGCATAGTAACACATTTGATTAAGAAAACAGTATAGTTAACTTTTTCTAATTTTATTATAAAATAAGTAAGTTCACTTCTGTTTACTTCTTTGTAATAAAATATATTAGAAAAAAAAAGTTACGATAAGAAGTTAGATGAATTTTTTAATAAAAAGAAATAGCTCAAATTTTCCATGGTAAAGTTTTACTTTTTTTTTTTTGGTAGCAAGAAGTTTAACCGAGTTAACGTTTTCTTTTATTAAGTTTCAATGATCAAAGTCAAACATTTTTGTAGATTTTTTTTTTAGCAGACTTAACCTTTTATATAAAAAAAATAAATTAGGAATAGGTTAGCTTATGAAAGGTTAAAATAACCTATTTACACACTTCGTTTTTAATGTGTGTAAACGAACTTCTATCTATAATTTTGTTTTATTCTCATTAATTCACCCCCGACCCGCTCCCACAACCTTTCCAATAAAACCAACAACTAACAAGAACGGAATTGTGGAACATGTTTCCGCATTTGGGAAAATTACACGATTAAGTAAATTATATTATTTATTAGTTATTATAGTTTATAGTTTGCTATAAGTATTAGCCGCGATTAGCATTAACCATTAATTATGTGGTCTAATTTTGAGTTTGTATAATTAATCATGTGTGTATAATTCGTTATATTTGTATAGTTCGCGACTAACAATTCTTTGTTTGATTTGTATTTTATATACGATGGTTTGTATTTGTATATGACGATGATTTCTTTTGGTTTTTCAGTTTTATTACCATATTCATTCAAAAAAAATTTGTATAACTTGAGTTTTTGGCTAGAATCATTCCTGGAGTATGACCAAAACCTAAAGTACATCCTTGTGTTATATAAGTAAACAAAAAACATCCCCAACTATCCAAAAAGTTGCAAGATTCATCCTTTTGTCAATTTTATTTAAGAAAAACTCACGTCAAAAAAAAAAAGTTTCAAGTCGAATGAATATATGTCCACATGGTTAAGCTAATCAAGTTAGGTGATTTTTTTTAATTTTTTAAAATGGAGAATTTAAATTATATTCAGACAAAATATCTTCAAATTCTAGATATTCTTTGGAAAAACAAATACTACTCCAACTTCAAAATATTTAAATAAAGTAATAATTTTTTTATTTTAATAAACACCTACGTAATTTCACTAAATTTCCAGCATTTTTGTATGTTGTATAAAATGTGAACATTGCATATATAGTATATACCCCTCAATGTTTTACTAAAGAAAATCTCTAAATAGTTGGATGTAATATATTTGAAATGATTTTTTTACATAATCTTTCTAACCTTCGGAACGTACTGTATGAACATTTCAAAACTTATTTATTGGTACAAGTTAATTTACTTGATGATGCAAAAAAAACATACTCTATAAACTAACAACACACGAAATTTAAATCAAGATTCATTTTCTATCTATATTCTTATTTTTTTTTAGGTAACTTTGATCTTTTTGTCGTGGCCAAGACGTGACCAAAAAATATTTTTTATTGGTTCAATCAGTTTCTTAACAAAAATAGGTTGAATGATGATTCTTGTTATTTTTTTGATAGTATAAGGATTTTTTTTTCTCACTTAGATAATATAAAGATGTACATTAGATTTGAGTCATAGTTGAGGGATAAAAATCTGTATAACTTTTTAAAGTTTGTACAAAACGTGTAGTTTTAGAATTTCGTATAATATAATTTACAAAAAAAGATCAAAACTAACCTTAAACTATCCGAAATAGCTAAGTATATCCTTAAACTATATTTTGGCTAAAAAAAACCTTCCCGTCAAACTATTGGACACACCTACCTTCTAGTTAACAGAAGTATCCATGTATATGTTAAATGTCACATGGATGCCATATAGACTGCACATTGCACGCCAAACAAACCCTACCTTCACATAGACGAATTAGATCCCTAATTTCACTCTTTTTCCCACTCATTTCATCCTTTCCTTGAGAATCAATTTCACATCTTCTCCCTCATTTCATCACTTTCTCCATCAAAAGACCAAAGAATTTCATTCACCACATAGATTTAGAAACAATGTTAGAATCCTCTATTAATGACATCTTCTTGCATACGATATTTCAAGTGAATTGGCTTAACAGTTTACAAACTATCACATCAATTAAAGTCAAGTTTCATAACTATAATATTTAACTGAAAAATTTGCGGAAATAATCCCTGCTATGCTGATGTTTTGATGATTTGAGAAACTTCGGGGATGATTAAACTCCAGTTACCCTAAGAAAATTCTTGCTGATAGGGGGAACTGGTGAATATGTTTGCCAACATCAAAAAGAGGGAAAAAGCTATATTGATGTTTTGATGATTTGACAAACTGTGGAGATGACTCAACTCCAGTTACCTCAAGAATTCTTGTTGATAGGGGGAATTGGTGAATAAGTATGTTATCATCAAAAAAGGGGGAAATGTTAGTTCGAAGCTGAGATGTTAGCTCGAACTTGATATGAAGTTTTGATAATTTAACAAACTTATCGATCTAACAAGGAACCAGATCCTTGTTATTGGAACTGCTGATAGTGAGATGAATGATAAACTCCGTGTGAGGTATATTTGTGTGCTATCATCAAAAAGGGGGGAAATGTTATATTCTAGATGTTTTGATGATCCTCACAAATGCGGGTCCCTGGTCCCTGGCAGAGTTCTCTCATTCAGATACAAACGGGGTACAATCGTAAAAGTTGTCATGTCAAGTGGTAGGTGAAAAGTGCAGTGTCCTACACCAATAAGAAGAGCGGACGAGATTGTATATTTCAGTATCTCACAAATGCAGGGACCTGGTCCCGGGCAGAGTTCTCTCCATCCAATACAAAATGGTGTACAACTGTAAAGTTGTCCTGTCAGTGGTAGGTGAGGCGTCAGAGCACTGAACCAATCAAAATGGAAGAGGTTGGCCTTTTCAAGAACTCACAAAGAAGTTTGCAAGGGACCTGGTCCCCGCAAGACTGCGAAGTGAAAAGGACGAAAAGAGAGCTGTCAAAAAGCTGCCAACTCTGAGGGGTTGGTGCACAACTTTTTATGTCAGCAGGATCTCATCCAATAGCCTCGTCCCAAGGGTTTGTGTCCATTTGAATATAGTCTCTTCTCCAACAACAAAAACACTAGTTTTTGCAACTTGAAAAAGCACATTCAAGAACTCTTGCAAAGGCTCAGAAAATCAAGAACAAGAAATATTCAAGAATAACAGAAGCTCAAGTGTACATTGTGTAGTTGTTTAGGAATACTTTCTTCTGATCTTACAGTGTAAACTGATCCTCAAACTATAAAGGAATCAGTGTGGTTTGATCTGAAATTCTAAGTTAGTTAGTTGAACTAATTTAGTGGGCAACCTGTGTGTTGCTTAGAAAATTTTAAATCATTAGTAGGTTAGTGGTTTAGTGGGCAGTCTATTAGATTGCTTAGAAAATCCTAAGTTGTCTAGAGGGATAGCTTAGTGGGTAGAGTAACATCTACTTAGGCTCATCAAGCAATTGTGTTATTGCTTGATAGTGAGATTAAAAACTTTTTCTCACGTTGTTGTAATCGGTTTCCTTTTGCTTGTGAAGATTAGTGAAACGGTTTGAAAATCCTGTGAGACAGGTCGTGGTTTTACTCCCTTGAGCAAGGAGGTTTCCACGTAAACTGCTTGTGTTGTATTCTTCATATTGTTTAACCTTCTGCACTGTTCTTGCTGTGTCAAGGGACCTGGTCCATTGACTGGTAGTGGACGCACGTATTTCAACAATCCTCCCTAAAATCTGAAAGTCATGTATCAAAAAATTGAATGTAGTAAAAAATACGAAAACGCAACCTCAAACAAAGGAATCTGAGTTTGAACAATGTATTAGGAAAAATAGATGAATCAATGGTAGCTTGGAAGAAGAAGCTCACCATTAGATTCAATAAACGTCCATATCACAACTATAGTCACGCAACAACCATCAAAATATGCATGAACTCAACAAAAGAAGAGTCAATGCAGTATCAGTACACAACAATAATAGAGTACTGGTAGAATTATTGACCAACTTCAAATATACAAAGTATAAACATATAATTGTAACTTAGTAAAATATGACAAAACATGTATAACCCAAGTCAGTGAATTTAAACAAGACTCTCAATCATCAACATGACTTAACAATCACATGAGACATGTCCAATATCACAACAACAACAGTATATCATATATGTAATTTCACACCTTTCAAGTAATTTACACCCAAACAACCGAAAATCCTTGACATTCATTCCCTACACCCTAGAACACAAAATGTACATGCAATACTAACGAAACAGTAACATGCATACATAACGTAAATTGAAAACAACTCGTCATCACATACCTCAAATCAAGCCCGAATGTTTTACTTGACCCAAATCTTTCCTTTTTAAAAGTTTTAGCATTATCTTGGTCTAAAAAAATAACATAAACACTAAATCAACCATAAATGGCTTTATTATCCTCGGATTATATCTTTATTTCAAATTTCAAGTCAATTCATGGTCATCCAACTCAGTGATTCCCATCAATAGTTCACCTACATCTATCAATTGTATGGCTTTATTATCCTCGGATTATATCTTTATTCCAAATTTCAAGTCAATTTCATGGTCATCCAACTCAGTGCTTCCCATCAATAGTTTACCTACATCTATCAATTGTATGGCTTTATTATCCTCGGATTATATCTTTATTCCAAATTTCAAGTCAATTTCATGGTCATCCAACTCAGTGCTTCCCATCAATAGTTCACCTACATCTATCAATTGTATGGTTACACTAATGAGTTATACTGATATATAATGAATAAACAATACTCATTATTTTAATCTCAACAATTAATCCTTGTTACACTGGATTTATTCATTTTAGGTCAATTCAAACCCTCTCTAAGGCCCAAAACTATCAATTTTGAGGTATAGAAATCTAAGTATTACATTAAGAAAACAAATTACTTAATTTTTACGAAGAATCTTGGTTGAAATGTGATGAAAATTCACTCAAATTTCCTATATCCTTCCCCAAAATGTTCTTGAGTGAGAATGAACATTTTTGGGCAGTTTTTTCGCAAACTTATTTCGCTATATTGAGCCAGTCGCGCTTTAGCACTGTTGACACCCAATTTTGACCCTCCCCGGTAGAAATTAATTCATGAGCTTCTTAAACTCTCAAACAATTTAAAATAATTAGTTTTATAAATTTACGAAAAATATAAAGTTTGCGTTATTTTAAATAATTTTTGTCGTTTCTTAAAGTTTTTAGATAATATCTATATTTTACATAATTATGTATATAATTACTATATTTTATGATTATCCAAAAATCATCTCAAAATATGTTAAATTTAGTAAGTAGTATTTTAAATTAGTTTGGTTTAAATCATAGTTATATATATATATATATATATATATATATATATATATATATATATATATATATATATATATATTGAATCACTAAGTTTACAATTAAATTTTTTTTTTTTTTTTTAAGATTAAGAAACTCGCTAAATTAATTTATGAGAATTCATCATATTAATCAAATTACTCTAAACCATTCAAATAGACAAATTTTGGCCTTTTGCATTTTGTCCCACATTGCTTCCCACATCTTTTTTGGACCAAAAATTGGTCCTATATAAACCTCTCTTCATTGCACCAAGAGAGAAGAAGGGAAAAATATGGAGAGGAGACCAAAGAGTACCCAGAAATTTTCGGGAATTCTTGGTTCCACAGTTTAATATTTATAAAATATTTTTTGCGGCTGTTTGAGTTTGGAGAGGTGGTGGAATCGTCTCCGTCAAACTCGTAGTCTCGGTTCGCTGCCCAGAATCAGGTAATTTTTTTTATTTATTATTTATTTATTTATGTATTTATTTATTTATTTATTTATTTATTTATTTATTTGTTTATTTATTTATTTTATTTTATTTTTATTTATTTATTTATTTATTTATTTATTTATTTATTTATTTATTTATTTATTTACTTACTTACTTATTTACTTACTTATTTACTTACTTACTTATTTACTTACTTATTTACTTACTTACTTATTTACTTACTTATTTACTTATTTATTTATTTATTTATTAATTATTATTATTATTGTTATTTTTTTTTTTTTCTTTTTAGTTTGCTTATGTTTCTTTAGAAATGTATTTGTTTATTAGTTGTAGTTTAGGAGTTATGGTAATATTCTTAGAATAATCTGCATTCCCGTAGCCTATTTAATCTTTATTTTATTTAGCTCAATTGCTGTGTAAACTTGTTGCTTTAAGATATTTTTTTTATATGCATATATGTATACATATATATAATTTGTCAACTACCCGATTTGCTAACTATTTGGATCTTGAGTTTAATTAGTATTAACATTTAGTTGTTATTACCGTCATGATTTTATGTGTGTATTAATTTGCCATAGCCAATTGGATTCATTTCATATCGTGTTTAAGATGTGCCTTATTTCATCACTCTATGGCTAATTCATTTCTATTTTATTGCATGTGAAACTCTACTCGAGTCCTCATGGACTTTAATCCATCTCGTTGCGCCTTCTCATCGAGCCATAAAGGCCCCAAAATATATTCCTCGAGTCGTCCAGCCCCCTCAAAGTTGAAGAACAGGTCGATATACAGGCTGTATACACTGATATACGACAAGTGTATACAAAAACAGGAATTTGGTTAAAACCCAAATTTCCAGCAAATCAGGCCCAAAAAGGGCCCAAATCCTCTTTCTCCCTTACTATTAAATTATTTGATTATGATTATGATTATTTATTGATTGTTTATTTATTAACTCTAACTTTGAAATTATTAAATAACTTAATTAAATCCCCAAGAGATGAACTATATTCTTTATGTTAGTATGTTAAAATAAATTTCATTTTTGTTAACACTTGATTTTGTTTATTTGAAATTTTTACTTGACCTTCAATTAACTTAAAATAGTCTTTATGCCTT
The DNA here is from genome assembly GCA_022817965.1 of Solanum lycopersicoides. NCBI lineage: Eukaryota > Viridiplantae > Streptophyta > Magnoliopsida > Solanales > Solanaceae > Solanum > Solanum lycopersicoides. The sequence goes on along the minus strand of CM040623.1, from coordinate 66,398,793 downwards.
AATTGACCAATTTTGTTTAAAATATTATTTTAAAAAACGCGTCAAATAAGTTTTAACAAATCTAGTCTTGTTAAAGTTCTAGTCACTTGTATTATATTCAAATGTTTCAATTAAGATTCCATTTTCTTAAAAAAATAAATAAATATTGTTCTTTTAATTATTTTCTCAAGTTAATCGAGTTTTGTAAATTAATAAGATTATTTCTATATTACATAATTTTTTTTAAAAAAATAGTCAATAATAATTAACCTAAGTCATAGGATAACCGCATGTTAGCGGGCGCTTCAAATGCCTTAAAAACCTTCTTGAAGCGTAAATAAGAACCTCTTACCCATTTTCTCTAAATTTATTAAGACTTAATCTGTTAGAGTCTTTTTAAGTTAAGTTTTCTTAATTTCTTTAAAAAATTAAGTGGCGACTCTTTTTCTAAGTATTTTTCTCAAATTGTTTTATACTTAGAAACATTTCAAAAGTGATTTTTTCTAATATAGTTAAAATTACGGTATAACAGAAATGGCGACTCTGCTGGGGATTTAATTGGTTCTAACCATAATAGACTTCGGTTAATTATTAATGTTTTTAACATATGGTTATCTGTTTGCTTATATTGCATGCCTAATGTCTTATTTTTATACTTATGTGACATAAACTGTTTATTTGTTATTGCTTTCATAAATTGTATATTTGTTACTGCTTTATAAACTGTCATTCCGTTCATATTTCTCCACTTATTGGAAATTCACACTATCACACGTACACGCGAGGTGTGCTTTGTGCACCCGCAAACTTCTTTCAAAATTCCCAATGTTAGGAGAGTTGGCATATGCGCGGGGTGTCCGGATCTTTTTCTGTGTAATCGCGTAGCCTTCTCACTCGAGTTGTCCACTCGGTAACCTTGTGTCTAGAAAGCCAAATCTTAGACAACATAAGATAGAGCTAAATCACCCCTCAATTTAAGTCATGCATGCATGTGCCTTAGGTGGATCGATCATGGGTATCGATTCGACATTTAAGAAGTCCACCCTTATGTCAACGGGTTTCACGACCCAACGACTGATGAGCATGTTTTGTGCAAAGTGACAATGATAGACGGACCCAAGCTCCGCTGGGGACATATAGAGGTTCTAACTATTATGTGTTTATTTTTTTTCAAATTGAGGATATTATTCTTTTGTTGTGTCATTCATTATATCTTATATATTTTGTTGATTATTTGCATATTGTACTCAGTATTCATTCATTAATTAAAGTATATTTTCATTGCATTTATGACATTTTTCAACATGTATGTATAGTATATTAAAGAACGATTTTGCAGAACCGCAGATCAGACTATTCTATACTAAACCATTTTTTGGAATAATCGGCAATTTATTGGTTCGTCATGCATCCAATGGTTGTCGTGAGTTCCAGCCTAAGTTGTCCGCTTGGGTTCCCAGTCATTCAAAGCCACTCTTAGTCATTTAGTGTAGAGCGAATCCAAAATCTTATATTAAGCATGACACAAGACTCGATATACATTTGTATAAGACTTGTATTCATTGTTTATATGCTATGTGATATATTTCAGTTTATCTTTAATTAAAACAGAATTTATGTGTTTAATTCATTATTGTGTGATATTTTGCATTATCCATTATTTACAGGAACTAACAATCTTCTATTTTGAGTTATTCTTCTTTAAGGCGAAAAATTAATTTATGTCCGAATTCAGAAATTATTATTTGTTCGAAGTCGAATGAGACAAGAGGATTAACGAAATTCGAGTATTTGTATTTCACAAGACATTAATATCAAGTCAAAATGATAAATCAGGGGAGTATTTAACTATGAGGTCACATCGATTTATTTTTATTATTATTTTGCATGATGGTCCTGCTCTCACATATTTCTCATATTTTTGTAGGAATACCGTCCCCGACATCAGTCGGGGATGGTCATAACAATGTCTGGATCTCTTGAAAATTGAGAGGAGACAGCTCCAAGAAAACATCCAAAAAGAGTATACGTAGAAATTATTATGGAATTTCGCGTAGTTCGTACAGATAGACCTAGAATTTTTTTTGAGTTGTCTAAATGTTTAAATTATTATAAGTCATATCTGTACGAATTACGCGAACCTAATTCTCATTTCGGTGAGATACGTAGGCAACCCTTCTTGGGTTCGTTATTATTTTTTCAAAAAAAAAAAGGGGTAAAAATAAAAAATAAAATAGTTTGTGCATATTTCCAAGTCATATCTGCATGAACTACGCACACCTGATTCTCATCTTAATGAGATACGTAGGCAGCCCTTTTCGGGTTCGGTAATCATTCTTTCAAAAAAAAAAATTACTTGTACATACTGTAAGAGTCAAGTCTTCAGCTCGGTCGGGACCTATGTAGTTAAGAGAAAGTAAATATATTCGATATGATAGAAAAGATTGACTTTGTGGTAAACTATAGATTCTCGTGGTACCTCTTATCTGTACTTTTGTGATGCTTGAAAATTCTCTTGCGTGCAATCAAGATAAGAATAAAACTAACCTTATGTTTCATGTGCATTGTGTGGTGAGCTTTTGATCAAAGTTCAATTGTGTTACACTGTTGATCTAGAACTTGACCTGAGTGTTTTTCGAGGCGAAATCCTGAGTAATGTTTGGTTTAAGAAAGGATTATAGGCCTTTTTTGACTTGATTGCGCCTTTCAAAGCCTACCAAATTTCATTAATCCCTAGTTTTCCCACTTTGAGCCTAAAAACCTTTCTTTGGACAACCACATCTTAACCACTACCCTTTTAAGTGCTTACAAGCACTATCCTCTCTTGGCCCAACCTTCTTGAGTGCACCAAGAATGTGCAAATTATAAGAGACGATCCATGTTTGAAATTTCCGAAAGCAAAGATATCGAGTTTTCCCAAAATCAAGGAAGCAAAGACTTCTAGAGGAAAAGAGAGAAAAGAAGAAAGAAACAAAAAAAAAAGAGGGAAAAATATACCCTTACAGGGTCAATGAAAGGTGGGAAGGAAAATACTTCCAAAAAAAAAAATAAAAAAAAAAAAAATATTATAATAAAGAAGTGAATAAAAGAAAAAATAAGGACCCAAACAAAGGAAGAAAAAAGAAGAAGAAAGGAAAAGAGTCAAAAATGAGAATTCAATGAAGTTGAAAGGGAAGAGAACAATGAAAAGGATCTAACGCCAAAGGCGTATTAATCATTAAATAGCACAAATGTGTGACGCTCAAGGAGGAATTAAGTCACTTTTATCCCAAATAAATATCCTACCCATCCCTAAGCCTACGTTACAAGCCAATGACAAGTCCTACATGATCTCATTCCAAATGTTCTCACATTAGTGGAGATTTACATAAGGGTCAAGCATATGGTATCACAGTTGTGTGCATTGAACATTCTTGTGAGTGTGAGTGCACTTTGAAAAATGTCCTATAATCAAATGTTTTAAATATGTGTGAAATAGGACTAGCTTTTGTCGTGAGGGCACTTGAAACATGAGGATTGATACAATTCAAAACCTTTGTTTGAAGCAAGATGAACAGATCATGTTGTTCTTTAAGTATATTGGAGGTACCACTTGAAGTTGTAGGAATTACCTTAAATTCAATCTTAAAAAAAAAAAAAAAAAAAAAAAAAAAAAAGAATTAGAGATTTACCTGCAATCTTAACTGTTGGTACCAATTGTAGTGAAGGTTTGACTATCTCATCATATTCTTTATTTGTCAAAAAGAAAAAAAAAAAGTGAGCAAACACTCATTCTTTAATATTTTAAAACCTTTTTAAGAATCTTTCAATTTTAAATAATAAAAATAAAAAATAAAAAAATTTTGCCTTTGAGTTGTTCATTGTAAAAAGTGTCATCGGGTTTATCTTGTATGTGTGAGAGTCCTATTTTACTGCATGAATTGTTCATATTGTACATTTTCTACTGATGATCTTCTTTCAGATTCTTTGCAGTACTCATCATCTACAAGTTTGGAACTCCATTTGACCTGATTCCTGGATCAACAGGATATGTAGGCGCCACGACGGCTCGGTCATATACCCACTGTGATTATTATTTCTCCTTACAATGAAAACTGGGACAGAATTTTTGAAATATCTCAAAATTCTCGATAG
>CM040623.1:66372908-66393707 GCA_022817965.1 Solanum lycopersicoides | reverse complement strand
ATGATAATAGGGAAATTTTTCAAAATGTCAATATTTTAACATTTAAGGAGGCTCATTAGCAACACTTTTAATATTTGTAAAATGTCAAAATTTTAATTTGTTATGTATCTTATTTATGTTTTATTATTATTTTTATTTAAATAATACAATTATTTAATAATAAAAGGGAGAAAATCAAGGGACAGAATATTTCAAAAAAAGGTAAGACCACTTAATTTTCTCATCAGTTACATTTTCAAATAAAACTCAAACTTGTTTTTTCTCTCCATAATCTTAACCTTTTTTTATTAGTTTCTATTCATTAGGTATGCCAAATGAATCTATAGTTATTTTAAGAAACACATTTGTATTCATATATGTTTTTCATGTGTATTTATTTATTTCTTCGAAAATCTTGTATTTCGTATTCATTTGAATATGTATTTTATTTGTATTTATATTTATTCTAGTTTTTATTTAGAATATTTTATAATAATATATAAAATACAAAAAAATAGTATGATGAAAAAGTGAGATAATATTTTTTAGAAAAGGAACATATCACTTAAAATTTTCATCATTTACAATTTCAAAAAAAAATCTTTTTTTCATTCTATTAGATCAACTTTCCTTTGTTATGTTTTCATTATAATTGTATACCAATATTTTTTACATTTTATGTGCTCACTTTACCATTCAAATTAAAATTGAATTTTTTTCTTTCAAACTACTAATTGTATTTTGGTGATAAAAATTGTATCCATATATATACACGTATCTCAATATATATGAATATGATTTATGAAAGAGTACAAGATTTTGGGGGGGAAATAGCATACTTGGTAGAAATAATAAATTTGTTGAGGAAGGATATAATATTCTAAAAAAATAAATACAAATTGACTATGAAAGAATTTCTGGAAAACAGATAGCATACATAGTAAAATAATATAATCAGGATACAATATTCTAAAAAAATACAAATTAACTGTTGAAAAACAGGATACATATATGTTGAAGAAATACAAATTCATATGAGATATCATACATAGTGAAAATGATATAATCAGAATACAATATTAAAAAAAATTACAAATTGACTGTTAAAAAATAGGATACATATATGCTTAAGAAATACAAATTCATATGAGATATGTATTTGAATGACTACAAATAAAAAAGAAATACAATATTCTTAATAAAAATACAAATGATGAGTAAAAGAAAAATAATTGACAAACAAAAATTAATATGAATATTATTCTGATATGAATACAATTTCGCAACCTTCTTTTTTTACTCTCTCTTTCTTCTTCGTCTGATATGTTTCTTTTTTCCAATTCTTTTCACCAAATTTAAATTTGAATTTGTGTTTATTTGTGAATTAATAACCCTATAAGCAAAATTAGAAATTATTAAATATGAATATACAAAAAAAATCAAACAATATATTATGTATGAATGCTTATGTTGATTACTACAAATTACAATCTATTAAATTTCAAATATGAAAATAAAATCATAAAAATAGTGTTTCAAATACTAAAATTCAGAAATGCATAAATATTTGATGAGTATATTAACAAACTCATATAAAAATTAAAAAAATGACAAAAAATCTGTAATACATACAATCCATAATTTAACATAATTTTTTATTTCGAAAACAAAATCTCATGAAATATCGCAAAATAAATGATGATTTCAAAAATACCTTTATGTATTGAGAGATTTCTTGAATGAATCGATAGATCTGAACAAATTGATATGAACTTGAATAATTAATTCTTTTTCAACAATGAGAGAGAATAATGGTGAAAATGATAAAAGATAAAAAAAAAATTGAAAATCTTAAAGATGGAAATAAATTTAATGCTATTAAAGTTTAGAAGAAGTCTAAATGAGTAGTGAATATATTTAATGTTGGACTGTTTTGAGAAATAAAAGAAAAAATAAATAATAGTATTTAGATATAAATTATTTTTAAAATATTGACATTTTGACATTTTGAATAAATATTTTAAAGTGTAGATATTTTTACTAATTAAGTTAGCAATTGTGACTAGTATACTAATTTTTCCATGATAATATGCCATGTAGTATGCACTCTATATACTAAGGAGTAAAAGTGTAAGTATTTTTTTAACCAAATAAAAGTGCAAGTATTTTAAGTATTTTTTTAACCAAAAAAAGTGTAAGTATTTTAACTCTTACCGAGTTAATAGTTTACCAATAAGAAAATTGAGTAATTTATTCTTACATCAATAAATTATTAATTATAAAAATTTAATTATTCACCAACCGTTTAGCCAATAACCTAATACTAATAAGTTAATAGGTCAATTTTACGGTTGACTTTTTTTTAATAATTTGATTACGAAATAAATTTATATTGATATGGCTGAGTAAGACGACCTGACATACTACAGTCACATATAAAAGTGATGTCCTTCATTTTCAATAGATCAATTACGAGTTTAAGGCTTGATATTTAAATTGCTTTGGCATAAAATACTTTACTTCCAAGTTGATTTTTCTTTTTGATATAAATTGAATTAATTCAAACTTAAAATGAATGTCCAACATTTGATAAGAAATAAAGGAAAAATAACATAAAATAAAGTCTGATATTATTCCGCCTAACACCAATGAAGAAAAAAAATAGACATGTCAAATTAACTCGTGGAAGGAACATAGAGTTTAGAATAATCAATCACACGCTTTGTGATGGGTAATTAAGACCAAACTGTGGAGACTTCATTGGCACCCTCCATTCCAACTCATTCGGTCAATATTCGCCTATATTCATTTTTGAAATGAAATATTTATTAATAAAATAATAATTATTATAATAAATATATCATTTTATATTTATTAATTATAAAGTAGATAAATTAAAAATTTAAGATTTTAAAGAAGTTTTATCTTTTTCAAAATTAATTAATTGGAGACATAATAGGTATTTTTTTTGTGTCATTTCTTAATTTGTCAAAATAGACTAGTGAAAAAAAAAATTGAACAAGTAATTAGGAGCAAAGAAGTACCAAGTATTTTCTTTCGAGCAACTTTCACATTTAGCAAAGATTAAAATCATATTTGTATGCTATAACAATAATTTGCATAATTGCGCTACATAGCAAAATTTATGTTTGCTATGGAGCATTAGATTGTATAAATCGCTGGGGCATCAGATTTGTATTAAATCGCTGATAGTCTCTCATTTGTATAAATCGTTGACAACCTCTCGTTTGTATAAATCACAAGCAGTCCCTCAATTCGATTTTATGTATTAGTATATCTGCATAAAATTTGAATTTGTATACAATTGAATCGAAACAAAGCGTTTGTATATCAAATCTCTCTCTCGCTTTATAGAAGCACAAATTATAAATTGTATTTTGTATAATTTGTGTTTGGATACAGCGAGAAAGAGAGAAAGACAAAAGAGAATTGGAAGGAGAAGTTTTGTATTGTATAATTATAGGTGAAGATATATTATTTGCACGTGTATATACAATTTTCTCTCTCTTTATACAAAAAAAAACATAATTTATACATTTGTATTTGTATAAAATGAGAGAGGCAAGGGAGAGAGTGGCGAGCGAGAATTTCTGGGAAAAAGGTAAATGATAATAGTTTGATACGAGTTATAATTAAATCAAACTATGATTATGTCATTTAATTTGAATTAATAATTTTGTATTACATGTAATTTTCTTTTTTTATTCGAAGTATTATAATAATTCAATTGGAAAAGGAGAATGATCAATATTTTTTACCATAAAAGCATTGGAGTATTAAATATGTTACATCATTTTTTATGCAAGGATGTTAAAAATATATATATAAAGGTAGTATCAATGTTTGTGTCACATGTAAGGGAAAATTATTTGAACAAGGTGAGCGCTTTCCTCTTTTCCTTTTTCTGATCGGTAAGTTGCTTAGATGCTTTTCATTTTTCTACTTGTATACTACTCATTTGCCTTTTGTATTGTTTATTATCTTCTCTTTTGGCATATCCCTGTTCCTTCATATGAAGTAAACCCACAAAAATTGAAATATGCTTATTGTTAAAATTGAATTGAAGCTTAGGTTAATGGAGTACAACCCACAAAATTAACACTTCAATTTTTGATGCAGATTACTATCATCTCTATGCTGTTTTCATGGTATGTTGACTTCTTTGTCTTATTAGTTATTTCTCTACCTACTTTGGCTAGTTCCCTGATTCATACTCATTTGCTCATGTTTGTTTTTTTGGAAAGATAAAAAAATTGGGGAATCGAACCCTTGGGTGAAAGTTCATGTAGTCAATCAACTGGCTATTAAGATTCACGGACTTATTGTTATTATTTTTAGTTTAGTTTCTATATGTCTATGGTGTGTGTTGAGTGAGATTTAAGGAAATTCACTTAGCTTATTTTATGATAAGTTTGTAGGGTTTTTATGTATTTTAGTTTTGTTAACCTGTTTGCTTGGTCTTGTAACTGGCCAGATCTCTTTTTTTGTAGCAGAAATGTGGAAGCGTTTGATTATTGATGTAGCTTTCTTAATTTTCAGATTTAGAGGCTTATTTTGTTCGCCCCCATTGAAGCGGAAAAGCTGTAGATAATGATCTGTAAAGTTTAATTTTTGACTGTGAATCCAAAAAACATTCAAATGGCATCTGCTGGCAATGGTGAACATCCTGGTATTGTTGAGGAACCTATGGGTAAGGCTCATGTACCTCTGAATGTTTCAACATCTCAAAGGGGACTTGTAAGTAATGAAAATTCTGAGAGCCATTTCCAGGGTAGTACTCTTGCTATTCCCAAAAGGCTAAAGTTCCTCAACTTTGGTAATTTGGGTTCTCCATCGTTAAAGTTTCAACAGATAGCTGATCAAAGAGATGATTTTTCTCGAACTGTACCTTCTTCTAGCAGCCTTCATCTCCATCAACGTATTACTAGACTATTTTCACGGAAATTGGATTGGCCAGCTCTTAGGAAAATGTGCAAAGAGTGGTTCAGAAACCCACTGAATATTGTACTTTTTATCTGGATTGTATGTGTAGCTGTTTCTGGTGCAATTTTGTTTCTTGTGATGACGGGGATGTTGAACCATGCCATCCCTAAAAAATCTATGAGAGATACATGGTTTGAAGTGAATAACCAAATTCTTAATGCATTGTTTACTCTCATGTGTCTATATCAGCACCCGCAAAGGTTATATCACTTTGTTCTTTTAATGCGATGGAGGCCAGAAGACATTTCCAGGCTGAGAAAGGTTTACTGCAAAAATGGAACTTATAAGCCCCATGAATGGACACACATGATGGTGGTTGTCGCATTACTTAATCTCAACTGTTTTGCTCAATATGCTCTGTGTGGGCTTAATTTGGGTTACAAGAGGTCAGTAAGACCAGCTATTGGGGTAGGAATATGTATCTCAGTTGCAATTGGTGCACCTGCCATTGCTGGAATTTACTGTATGCTCAGCCCTCTAGGAAAAGATTATGATACTGAGTTAGACGAGGAAGCACAACTTCGAACAACAGCTGAGAGCAGCAGTGCTAGCCAACTGAGAAGAAAAGCATTGGAAAAGAGATTTTCTTTTGCAACAGATGAAGGTAGACTTGTTGAAACTAGACCACAATGGAGTGGAGGCATTCTTGATTTTTGGGATGATATTTCTTTGGCATATCTCTCTTTGTTCTGCAGTTTTTGTGTTTTTGGTTGGAATATGGAGAGACTTGGGTTTGGAAATATGTATGTTCATATTGCAACTTTTCTTCTGTTCTGTATGGCTCCTTTCTGGATCTTCAATTTGGCTGCTGTTAATATTGACAGTGATACTGTCAGGGGTATATTAGGAGTTACTGGGATTTTTCTTTGTTTCTTTGGGTTACTATACGGTGGCTTTTGGAGGATTCAGATGAGAAAAAGATACAATTTGCCTCCTTACAATACTTGTTGTGGTAAACCTTCTGTTGCTGACTGTGCACTATGGCTTTTCTGCTGTTGGTGCTCTCTTGCTCAGGAAGTAAGGACCGGAAATTCCTATGACATCGTGGAAGATAAATTTTGTAGGAAACTAGATGAAAGTATATCACCATTGCCTCGTGAGGATGGGCTATATAATACTTCAGGTCCTCCTCTTGCAAACAACTCCTCTCCACTTCCATTAATAAAAAGCAGCACTGCAAACCCCAGCAGATTTGCAGATGAAGCTCATAGTCCTAATAGACAGCAACCCTTCGTGGAAGACAAGTCTCATACAAGAGGTCAAAATGCGATAATGATACCACCTACTCCTTCTGTTATACAAAGAGAAGATACGTAGCACAACAGTTTTGCAGTGTTGTGACAACCTGAACCATAAATTGTAAGCTTGCCTGCCCAATTTTCATTGTAGCTATAGGTATGTTGTATTTCTACATTTTAAATATGTTGTACAAGTGCTGGTTGTGATCATCATGTTTGGATATATTATTCTCTGTAATATCGTTGCAGTACTCTGATTCTTTGACATTTTTAGTCAGTGTTTTTATGCTTCTAGGCAGCCCATTTAACTTATTTTGATCAGTGAGGCCCGCTTTTAATTGGTCACTCAGGTGAAAGATCTTTTCACTTAATAGGGCATTATGATGATGAGAAATCCCATTCTACAAAAACTTCCTTCAGTTTACTCTTGTTTGGGACTTAGGAGGAGTTGTTGTTACTCTCGAATGTGGTATACAAGATTTACTTCCTGATCTCCCTTATGGTGCCACCTTATTAGAGTTGTTGGGAAGATAATTGGCCCCTTTCTTTTCTCAGTCCTTATAAGAAGGACCTTCGTTTGATGAAAAGGTGAAGAGAAATAATGAAAGTGAGGAGTTTTTGAAAAAAGACTTGCTTGAGAAGATTGACTTTGATATGATGAATTAGTGAAGAAGATTTCTCTCAACATTAGATATTATAAAGTACTAAAGTAGTACTCCCATTTTGTTCTGTATGGCGTGTTTGACCGAATACAATCTGAAGTAATAGGCGAAAAATTAGTTTAAATAGAAAGCGTCCTATCGAAGTAAATATTCAATTAGTTAAATAAGTTAAAACTCTTAAAGTTCTGAAAGTTGTATAAAGTAATTTTAATTAGTGGGATGACGTCAAATATTACACAATATTCCAAATGGAAAGAACTCATATATAGATCAGAGTCGAGAGAGTATTAGCACAACAAAAGTTAGAGTTGTGAGAGAAGGGAAAGCTCGGTGTTTAAAGGAATGGTCAAGTAATATGGGACAGACAAAAAGGCATGCTATGACAACTAATTTAGAACGAAGGGACTACAACATAACTCAAATAGATTTAGTTTATCTTTTTTTTCTATCTTATATGTTAGTTCTCTAATATGCATAATGTTGCTGATATGCCACGGCAGCTTCTATTCTTCTACTCTGAGGTGATGTTCCAAGGACTCGTATTTTCCAATGTCTTTTAACTATTAGTATAACTTGAATTTGTGATGTATTTGCATTATAGAATATTAATTACTTTACTTCTTTGTTGATAATGAAGTATGAGTGACTTCTTTAGTGACTTGTTGGGCTGTAATGAGTTTTCCTGGACTCAAACAACTTCTTCATAGAAAAATGTCAAAGTGTCCAGCTTTTGATGGATTATCTCAATTGTAGCATATTGAATTGTTCGGGAGTTTGATCTGTTATTTAGTCCTTCTGTATCCTTTTTACTTTTAGAACCCTGCTCATCTTGAGATTCTACTGACTTGTCTGAACAGACCAAACTTGATCTAATTTTAAGGAGATGAACTTGACTAGATTTTGTACAATGCTCTATTCGAACAAATGTTAATATATGATAAAATCATATGTAATAGAAATAGGTATCTGAATAACTAGGGGTAATTTCTTGCTTCAAGTAGGTCAGACCCTTTTCCTCTGCTAACTTACCATCCGCTATTGAGCATTTTCCACCATTCTTCAGTCAATGTACTATCTGATATGTATCTTTTGTGATTGAGAAAATTCATGGCACTTAAAATTTGCGAGTATTGCATCTGCAACCAAATTTTGTTCATTAATATATTTTCTCGACTTCTTTTTGGAAAGATAATTGTCTAGGATGTTCCTTAGATGTAAATTTGGAACAAGATGGACCTGAATAGATGGGAATGGATATAATTGTTTTATATGACTGATCTCAACTAGTTTAGTAGTGAGGCATTGTTGGTTGATTTTCATGGTTGAATGATTTATCATTCCTTACAAGGAATTTTTCTCAGTCATCATGATAAAAATACTCTATTTTGAAAGAAACAGGAGGTTTGAGAATATCAACTCAATCACACAATCATTAAGAATATTTTACACTTTACTTGATAGTAATTCTCTTAAAATTTAACCTACCGTTAAAGCACAAGATGGGAAATAGCTTTTTTATATATTTTGGAAACAAGTGATAGATATAGCTCCAAAGCCTAACTCAACCTCAAAAAGCTAGCTCAAGAGGGAAGGATTTTGCAAGTCCATGTAAGGAGACCAATTGCCCATCCCACTACCCATGTGGGATACTTACCACCCCCCGTCATGCCTAGGGCTGGAAGACTAGTGCATGGATCAAGAACAACATCGGTGCTGAACATGAATTTGGATGGACCTGGCTCTCTGGTACCATGATAGATATAGCACTTGAGCCTAACTCAACCTCAATTGGCCAAGTCTACATAAGAAGACCACTTGCCCATCCCACTACTAATGTGGGATGCTTAACAACAAGAAATACTAAACATCATTGGAAGTGTAAACAATTGTTTGAATTGCGTCACTGGAATAGTGAACTTTTACTGAAAAGAAAAGCAGTGCCAACACTCTTCCCTCTGGAATATCTCTGGTAATTGCACATTATAAGAAAGTGTTTCGTTTAGTAGAAAGAATATATTCTCATCAGCTGAAAGAGGTATTGTGAAGCAAATGTTAACAACATCAACATAGAATGATAAGAAACTAAAAGGTTGCCGAGTTAGAATTCAACGTTTAGATGAATCACTCAATACCTAGACCATGATACCATGATGAAAAAGAAGAGATTAAGAAGTTTTAGGAATGCTTTCTTGAATAGTCATTGGAAAATGGTCAGAATAGTAGTTGAAAGAGACAGTGACGAGGAATAATTGCTAAAAAAGACACATGGTACCATCGAAACACTCAAAATAGAAATAAGAACAGTGCTGCTTTGAACGTTGACCCAAAAGAAATAAAACTAGTTAATTGTGAACTTATGAAAAGAAAGGAACACTTTGGTCGGACAAGCAGCATAAGGTCGCCTGCCACTGGACGAAAGTGATGTAAGTCTCTTCTAAGATTGTAGATCTTTGATGCCATGGTAAAATTCTACTTGGTAGCATAGCTTAATCAACTTGATTAACATATTCTATGCAATTTTATTAATGATTCTCGACTTTCAACATCACTCCTCAAGTTGGTATTGTATTGGGTCCATCTTTTACAAAAAAGCAGAATTAGTAGATCATGATACTACTCTGGCAGCAATTCGCGATAAAGCACATGGCAATGATTGCCTTTGTATTAATTGCAGAAATCCATATTTACTTTGTTGCAGGGTATTTGCCGCTTTATGCCAAATAGTTGTTTTACTGTCTGTTGTTGTTCATATAATATGTCGTATAAGTGGTTGGTGAAAATGTCATATAGTCGATACAAAAGCTACTTGTGTATGTATGTGGGGCTTAAGTTTCTTCCTTGCCTTAAAAGTTAGTGCTATAAAGCAGTTTGTTTGAATCTATTGTCCTGCCGGAATAACATGTATTTTTACCTTAACCTGTTAAGGGGTAAATAGTAACCTATGCTAGAATGACAACAGACACATTACACATGCTCATGATAGGAAGGGCTTATGTTAATCTTTAGTTTTCTGTGCTTAGGAAGTGTGTTGTATCTGGAGAATCTCACTTATAGTTTGTTGCTTGTAAATAACACTAAAGATATCAATATACACACTTCTTGGCGACAATAGAAATATAACTGGGATTGTGTTTAGAAAAACTGAAACTGAAGCCCCTCCATTGATAGAGGAGTTGACTGTTTTAGATATATCATATTCATTTATGAAGATTTTCAGTCAACAATGGATCCGTAGAAAACTCAAAAAAGAAAGCTAACAGCGGGTTTCTCTTAGAAACATCTTTTAGTAGTATGTGTTGGAAATGAAGAGCACCTTCTTTGATCTGCTTATGGTATATTCTGACATTCGTAAGTTCCAAATATTCCGGTGCTTGTGATGACTATTTCTAAATTGATTAGTCTTAGACTTGAAGCTTCTTTTTGTCTCTGTATAGATAAAAAGTATCTATACCACTGTCCCTAGACCAAGCTCCAGATGCCTCATCGCTATCTTAGAGGGCAGCTTGAAATTTGACCTCAATTAGACTTGCATGTATATTGAACTTGGACAAGGCTTCCAACTGCTCCACTGCTTGAGTAAAAATATAATGTTATATTTGTCATCCACCATCAGTTCTAGTACAGGATATTGTATGTGTTAGGGGTATATACCATTAACCATACCTTTAGATATGGTTTATTCTAACAACTGTCATGATTAAAAAACTAAGTGGGAGATTGTTGGGATATATTCTATTAAGTACTAATCAGATATAGTATTTATTATATTACAGAAAATTGTTTTTTTTCTTTCAAATTTTGATAAAGTTTTAATATATCATGTATTCGTCTGTGTCTGAAGCCTACTGGCTCAAATCAATCAGAATTCATTCCTGGACCTAATAACGGGCAAGGTTTTCATTTTGAGCGCTCAAACTAAATCTCTTGTTAAGGGCGGAGGAGTGTTTACCAAGCCATCACACCCGTTGATGTAATGAGCACTAAAAAGATATGAGGATTAATTATTACACCAAGCAATCTAACCTTTCCAGTAATTCTGGCTCATGGCATGTTAATTGTCTCTTTCAAAGAGCAGAAACTTCACTTATTGGCTTCTGAAGTTCGTGAAAGGTTCAATATTGGCCATAAATGTGGAAAAGGAACCTTAAGAATTCCACTTTCATACTATATATTATAAGCAATCTAACATTTTTTTATTTTCAATATTGGCTTCTCTTTTTGTTTGTTTGTTTGTTTGTTTATGTGAGTGAGATTCATAATGAAGCTCCATTTTTCTTTTTGTGTCCATTATTACTTTAGGGAGTAAGTATTATACATGGAACTTCCCTTTTCATCAACTTAATATTATTTGTTTTTGTTTGCCTTTTTGAGTTTTTGTCGTAAGCTAATACCGTTGTTATTCTATAATTTTCTGAAGACATGTATGCTTAAGTGAAGATAATTAATTAATTAGTTAAACACACTGATATGCCTTGCAACAAATGCAAATAGACAACTTTAAATAAGATAATGCAGAAGCTTTCCTGAGATGACGTTTTCTAGTAATATATTCCTAATTCTAATTCTACTTGCTATTCTTTTGAGGTGACGTCTTTGATAGGTTTAGTGACGGAATCAGAATTTTGGGGTGTCAAAATATGAAAAAGTAAAATCGTCTAGAAGTCAAACAATGTGTTATAGTATATCATAATTTCTTTTTATCTAGATATATAATGTTATTTTTTGATGAACAGGTATCGATCGACACTCTTCGAATATGTTTTGCTTCGCCATTGATTGGCATACCCCTCGACTATGTTTTGCTTCGCCATTGATTGGCATACCCCTCGACTATTCATTAACAAATCTTTTGATGCTTGGTCATTCATTTTTTAATTTATTGGGGAATTTTTACTCCTATTTTATTTAGAAGATGGTCCATTTTATAAGAAAGATTCCATTGAATTTCTAATATTGGCACAATGGTTATTTTTATAAGAAAGATTTCATTGAATTTCTAATATCGTTTACCGGTACAAGTATATAGTAACTCTATTTGTCAAAATTAAGGCTCGTTTGACCTTATTTGGAGTTTTGATTTGAAATTTTTGTTTATATATGATATTTGAACAAAACGTAAATTTCAATTTTTGAACAAACCTGGTATAAAGGTTATATATGCTTTAGTTTTTGGACGGTACGGGCATCAATGTCTCAAAAATATCACGAAGGATATCTGCACACATTTATGATGGGATGGGGGTGTATTTGTCCTTTTTCCTAGTTTGGTTAAAAAAATGTCCTTAATATCAATATTTTAGTTCGAAAATGCCCTTAAACTATGCGAAAAGAACAAAAGTGTCCTCCATTTGAAGTTTGGTCCAAAAATGCTCTTGTTGTCAACTTTGTTTGAAAAATGTCCTTATTGTTATTTAATGGGTAAAAAATGCTCATTTCCAAATATATATATTATTATCATCCTTTTATGACATTCTTTTTCAATAATGCTTTTTTTAATAAAAAAATAGCGAATATTTATCTTACTTCAATTAAGAAAAAAATTAAAAATATATATTTTTAATTTATTATCATTATATTTTATCGTTATATAAATATAAATTAATGATGAGTATATTATGATCGTATGTATATGACATATATTATCTATCGAAGGGTACATGAAGTTATTCTATTTTAATTGATAAAATGAGATTAATAGAAAAAAAATTATTTCTTACATTTTTATTTGTTAAAGTGATTTTAGAAGAAAGAAAACAAAAATATTGTTCGATAATAATATTTTTGATTACGAGAAGTTGTTTTTAAAAATAAAAAAATAAAATAGTTTTTAAGCGCATTTTTGATCCATGTTGTTACTACAGGGTCATTTTTGAACCAAAATCTTGTCGGTAAGAAAATGTTTGAGCCAAACGATAAATGAAGGACATTCTTGTTCCTTTCACATAGTTTAATGATATTTTTGGCCTTTTTCCCATTAAGTTATTATGCCTCTTGGGACCATAATAAATAAGAAAAAGTCAACTATTGTCTCTAAAAGAGCCCGAATATCACCTAAATCAGTGCAATATGGCATTTCCAAGGAAGTTAGCGTAGTAATAGAAAATTTATCTAGTATCTATCAAGGAAAGATGGTATTGAACATCCCACTAAGGTGAATGGTACTGAATCCAAACGTTAAAAGCCATGCAAAAAATGTCTTTAACATCATTGCTACTGTAAGACTATCAACATGGGAAGATGAGCAATATGTGGAGCCTACACACTTGGAACAACCTCATTAAGAGTATGCACAAGTTTTAGAGTTAGATTCTTTTTACCTTATGGAAGATAATGATTAGGATTTACTCATTAATGAAGACACCATGAGTCATGATGAGGAAGAATTCTTTTGTTCGAGTTGGAGTAGAAACAACGGGGGTGAATTTCCTAATTTATGCGAGTCTAAATAGAAGAGAGCGAGTTTCTAAAGAGTGGATCAATTAAATTATATCGTATCGAACCATAGCGGGAGCGAGAAGCACATACTCTTTATTATTGACTTTTTGTGATTGATCGAACCAACAAGAGTTAGTGCTTGTGAAAGAAGAACGTTTTTTATTGCAGGATGTTCTTCCACCCGTCACCTTCGATCAACTCAAACAAGAGGTCAAGAAGGGCATTGTTGAAGGCTCACTGAGTGCTCCTATATTAAAGAAAAACACTAAACTCACTCCATTCGAACTCGGTTTTCGATTTTTTTTCATATTTGGCATTCATTCCCCCTCCCCTTTTTGGACTTCACATTATTGTATGTTATTCTAGCCTACGATGGATGAATGCTTTTCATTTTGGCTCAGTAGGGTTATTCTATGGTATGGGTTGATTTTGGCTCTTCTTATGGAAGTATCCTCGTGTCAGATAATTTGGATTCTCTAGCCAAAACAAATCTTATATTAGTTATTACCTTTTCCATTACTAACCCCAAAGGGGTAATGACTTGCGTTATAGGTCGTTGGGCGGCCAGAAGGTTGACATGAGAGGAAGTAAGTTTGGGGTATCGAATGCAGTTCTTCGTACAACGGACACGTGCTTACTGATTAATAGCGACACAAATGAAAATTCATGCTATGAAAGATACGAGTCTAACACATTGACTGTCTATTCAATATTCTTGTATAAGTCCCATCTCTACTTGACTAACTAAATATTTTATCCAAAGACTAACTAAAATTAGTTACACCACTAATTTGCAACAAGACATGGCAAGTGGTCACAAGTGGGACTCTTAATGAAAAACTGAGAAAGGTGTTGAAAACACTAGTAAACTTAACGAGAATTTAGGGGTCTATTTCGCTCATGTTGTATGATTGAGGTGTATTTTAATTCAGTTAGTCAAGTAAAGAGGTATTTTTTAGGTTGTCAATAATTCAAAGATGAAACTAATAATTTGTGTAAAATCTGATTGTGTTTTCAATATTTTTCTTTTTACAAACTAATATTATATTAAAACTTACTCCCTCTGTCCAATAATACCGGTCCAGTATTGACTTTACACACTTCTTAAGAAATTATAAATATAAGGATAATTTTACTGTATCACCTGTTGAATATAATAAATACGATATCTTGAAAAATGTAACAATGATAAGGATAAACTTAAGAACTATAAGTGTAAAATCATCCGTAACTCTGTAAAATAGATAAACATTATTAAACATCTTCAAATAGTATTAGTGGATAATTATTGAGAGTGATATGGAATACTATTTTTATACATCCTATTGTATACATCCTTGTCAAAACGCTTCATGAGCCATCAAAATATGTTGTTAAATATCTATTTAAGCATTTTAATATTGTAGGAAACGACATTTTGTTAGCCATCATTAAACATTATAAGGAAGTGATATGTCGTTCAGCTTTCCACATTGTGGACTTTTATACTCTATTTAGTTAATTATTTGGGACTCCAAGTGAAACGTGGCCAGCACTTGTCAAATATTTCGTCTCAATTTAAGCATTTCCTTAAATATCTTTT
Organism: Solanum lycopersicoides; assembly: GCA_022817965.1. Lineage (NCBI taxonomy): Eukaryota > Viridiplantae > Streptophyta > Magnoliopsida > Solanales > Solanaceae > Solanum > Solanum lycopersicoides. Next base: position 66,378,807 of record CM040623.1, on the reverse strand, counting down.
CTGTTTTAGTTACATTTTTAAAAATTATGTATATTTTTAATTTAGAATAACAAAATTTTTAATTTTTTTTTTATATAAAAAATAATATATATATATATTATATTTTCAATTTATAAATTAGAATACTTAAATTGAGAGGTCTCTTTGTTCCTCCTTAATTCTTATGCTTAACTTAGACATCAATCTGTGTCCATCCTCACTATCAAAGTAAAAAGTCTCAAGGAATGTGTCAATTTTGCCATTATTTTATTCATCACGTTAACACAAATAAAATAATTATTATTTCTGTCCAACAATAGTGGTCCACTATTAAATTGACACATATTTTAAATAACAATAAATAATAGTAATAATATTACCATATTATACTTTAAATATATTAAATATAATATTTTGAGAAGATATTAGATATTTAATGATATTTAGTAGCAAGAGTATAATATGCACAAAAGGATAAATTATCTTCCAATTTTTAAAACTGGACATATATTATTAAGGGAAAACGGCATTTTTAGTCCCTGTGTTAAGACTATATTCTTATTTTAGTCCTCGTGTTATCTAACTTAGCATTATTAACCTTCAATTATATCAAGTAAGTGATTTTAGTCCTTCAACTTATAGATTCACAGTGAGTTCACTGCTAATAGGGATAGTTCGGGTATTTCCTTTTTAATTCTCTCTTTTTGAAGAACAAGCTAAGTCTTCCCTATCTCTATCTAGAAGAACAAGCCGGTCGATTTGAGCTATAATTTCAAAAACCAACTTGATAGGCATTAACCCTCCCTCTCACACCGACGAACGATAAATTATGCAACGAATAATTTTTTTAAAAGAAGTTTTTTGTTTTCTTAAGCAATTACTTTAAAATATTCGAATTACCCTTTTTAGCAGTGAACTCTCTGTTAATTTTTTGGATCTGTTAGGTGAAGGATTAAAATCACTCACTTGATATAATTAAAGGTTAATAGTGCTAAGTTAAATAACACAAGGACTAAAATAAGAAATTAGCCTTAACATAGGGACTAAAAGTGCCTTTTCCCCTATTATTAAATAACTAGTTTTAATATACAAATAAAAATGGATAATAATAATAATAATAATAATAATAATAATAATGATAATTTAAGAGAAAAAAAGGGTTACTTAGGATGTGACAGGTATTGGAACATCAATTTTAATGCCAATTTGAATTGATTAAAATGGGTTTATTCAATGATGGTTATGATTCAATTCAATCAAATTAAATTTGTTCGTCTTGAGATAAGTTGAATAGTAACATAAAGCTCTTTTTGGATAAAGATCAATTGAATACTATGAATAGTAAGATAAATTGTTCTTTTCTTCCTCAAATCCAGCTATACATTTGACTCTTGCATTTAAAAAAAAAGGATTTATTGTATAATAATTAAATTAAAAAATAATACATATTCAAAACTATTTGCCTAGGTGTTCTCGTGTGTGCACTCTTATCATGAGTTGATTTGGGCTAAAACAAATCTATATAAATCGCTTTATTTTATCATAAAAAATAAATAGATACACGCCGAGTTTATTATATTGAAATAAACTATAATATTTATACTAATATATGGACGATGCTTGCGTATAACATCTTTCTTTATACATTCACTACAAATAATTAGAGTCATTTCATGTAAAATGCGTTTAAGTAGCCAAAAAATTAAAGGTATAAAGAAACACACATCCCGAGGGCACATGATGGAATACAATAAATATGATATATAACTATAAAATTATTAGCTACAACATGAAATCCGTCATTAGATATTTACAGTTAGTGACAAAAATTTATATTTAGTGCCAGATCTATATTGGACACAATACTAATAACTACAAGGAATGGCTCAATTTATTAGTTTTGAATTACAATGATCTCTCTTTCCCAAAACATGACTTACGTCCAATTTCTAGACTCCAAGCTATAAATTCAATTATCACAACATGCAATTCAAGTTGCTATAGCAAGGCCAAACTTACAAGTGCTACTAGTAGGTGTCCACATATTTTTGACAATTTTTAATTATCAGCTGGACTAGCAACTTTGAAATTTTCTATAAGAACTTAAGAGTTAGGACTAATTAGCTCACAATTGGTATCTTGGCCAACCTAGAGCTTTAAAATCTATTTGATGAAGCTTTTGGGAAGTCAAAAGTAATTAAAATTTGATGCGTTTAGTCAAATTGTAATGAAGAAAAATAAAAGTTTTTAGGTAGTACTAAAAACTATTTTTCAGCCGTTGAAAAAAGTGTAACAATGATGGAACAACTCTTGTTTAATGGTGTCAAATGTCATTACTTTGTCAAATTTCAAAAAATAATTATATTATGTATTATTATAATAATTAAGAAGATAAAAGTGTAACAATATGAAGAAAGAAAGTAAACAAGAAATGAGAGGGACAAGATATGAGGGTTCTCTAATTCTTTCAAAGTGTTTTTCAAATCTTCAAGTATCTACCATATAAGTTTATATGTCTTTATTTATTGTGCTACATTTATAGAGACATACAAGGTTAGTTATAAACATGACATTAACAATGAAAGTTTCTCCATATATACGTCCCATATTAATGAGATGAACACTTTTTATTTCACACGACTATTAAGAAATCATTAATAGATTAATCAATTTTACATCGAATTTATAAAGGGAAAAAGGACGAATATACCATGGAACTATCGTAAATGGTATGCATATATCCTCCGTCATACTTTTGGGATATTGATGCTCCGACCGTCCAAAAATTAGAGCATATATACCCTTTATACTAACAGACATACACGTGTCATAATCTAATCCACTAATTCGACATTTATTAAATATCGGATCGACGGATAAGATTGTGTCTCGTGTCCCTATTTAGTCTTTCGTTAGAGTGAAGGACATATATGCTCTAGTTTTGAACAGCAGGGGCACCAATGTTCCAAAAGTATAATGAATGGTATTTGCATATCATTTACGATAGTTTAGGGGTATATTTATCTTTTTCTTTTCCATTTATAAATGATTTTTTAATAACCGTGTAAAATAGTATGATCAAAGATCAAAGGGGAAGGTTATGGAGGTGCTAAAGTTAATATCATTATAGGGAAGAGTAGTTGAGGATTTATTTCTAAATAGTGGACATCCATAATAAGTTTCATAATACCTCCTTGGATGTCTATGTTTTGATCAATAACGTGCTTCATTAAAAGTTTACTAGAGAAAATCATGTGAAAAAATTTCAGTGAACGAAAAAAGTACACATATTTTTAATACACATTATTTATTGCGATGTTAAAAACCTTTCACAAAAATCCTATGAGACAAAACTTGGCTAAGAAAAAAATAGTGTAATGTGTATTTCACTTCTCCTGATGAAAACATAACATTATTTCTCAAAGACTACATATTTCAATCTTGTATACATATTATTATAATTCGTGTCTAAAATAAACTTGGACCAATATAATTTCTTTTGTTTTCTCCAATATATTCTTTATTTAGTTGAGTTACGCAAGCAATGCCGTCTTCATATAATATTTTATTCTCCTTATTAAAGAAAATCACCCATTATTTAAGTGTTGAGTCACTTACTTTGTTAGTATCTTAACATGACTTAAATAAGTACGTATGATTGACGGTCTTATAGGATGTGTAAAATGACAATATCCTCACATGTAAATAGATAAGATAATCTTCTCGCATTTGCATATATAACCAATTGTCCTTGATAACAACTTACACAAATATTTAATTTCACTCAAATATCCCCACATAAAACATTAAATTATAGTGTTTTTTCAAGCATTTGCCTTATTATTATGACTATCTTGATAATTTGTTCCTCTTTCGTCTCCTTTTACAAGGAATTTTATATATGATATTGATTGGTCTATCACACTTTAAAAGTGTCGTAGTGTAACACCTCAGAAATTGAAATTTGAGTTTAAAAAAGAAAAGGTTGCACTTTGACACTAAGATAGTGGTCTGTTAGTCCAACCTACGGACCGTAGGAAGTTCGACATATCCTAATAAGAATATCGTAGGACTTACATTGAATTTTTATGTCAAGTCTCTTATATTTGACCTATATGGACATGACAAATTGTAGAGTGTTTTACGCACAGTAGAAGGGACCAAAAGTGATCCATACCTGGTGAAGTTTTGGTCATAAATAAAAATTCTACAGATAGAGGCCTACGAGCCGTAGAATGTTGCACGAACTGTAGAATGGTCTCGTGGAATAAATCATACATATTGAGTCCTAGTAAGTGATCTATGAATGACAAGTACAATCCATAAAAAGTAGGTCAAAGTCGTAGACCCTGTCAGACAAATTTTGATAAAGGGTCTATTGGTCTTTTTCTATCAATTTAACCCCTAAACTACATCGTTTTGGGACCATAACTATCTCTATATATAATCATTTTTACTCTTCAAAACCTAACATATTCCCTCCCATTCACTCAAACTCTCAAATCCCTCAAGTCTTCTTCTTTAAATTCTCTCAAAGAGCTCTCAAAATGAAAGTTAAGGTTTCATGCTTCAAGGTCTCATTCCTTTGAATTCTTAGGGATTTCATTATCAAGGTTTGTTGGAATTCACCAATGGATCCCTTTCATCCATTGGGTCCCATAAGATTCTCAATTCTGATTTCACTCAATTCTATTAAGGTTCATGCAAATCTCTATGGATTCTATTTAGTATGATTCAATTGTTTATATTCAATATTATTATGCATGATTTGATTAAATTACATGATTGTCAATCATATGGACCATGCTTATGCCTACTTTAAGAACATGAATTCTGAACAAGGTTTATGAGCTTATAAACTATGATCATGAAATTTGATTAAGGATTTATGCATATTTTAGAAAAGAGTGATTTATGATTAAAAGATTCTTTTAAGATAAGTATCAAAGATTTGTGAAACATTTTCTCTCAATTGAAAGGAATCATGATTTAGCCACTTATAAAGATAGGTGTCTATTATGAAGATCTTATGAAATCATAATTTTTAAAGGAGCTACTCTATAATGATTTATGATTGGATTGGTAGTCTTAATTGTGTCATTTCAAGTGTTTTGGGATGATTATGATTATATCTTTTCTGTTAAGATTTACTTAGCACGATAGAACATTGAGATGAAGGTTCTCCAGTTAGTAGATGTCAAAATATCTAAAAACAATCTCATTGTCCCTAACTACGTGCTCCGTAGGATTTTCTTAAGTGACCTAGTTAGCGAATCCATTATAACACTAATGAATGAGACAGAGTCCTACCTCGACAAGTAGATTTCCCTTTTTGGTGTGAGGATCATACAAGATACTATGTTACAAGTCACATGATTTTATTGCCGATAATCGTAAATGTCTCATAATTGAACTATGTTTTTTCTCAAAGAATTTTATGAAGGATTTCTTTATGATTTTAAGATGTATTGACCTCGTACACGTTTTATAAATTGACTTTTAAACTTTTTCGTGTCTTTACTTGATCTTGCATATTCATGTTTCTAACTCATGATGATATTGTATTTATATTTATGCAGATTTTTTCATACTTAGTACATTCACGGTACTAATGCATAGTTGTGTCTATATTGTCTCATAATATAGGGTCCAATAGTTCTCCTCCCGGACGTGCTTAGATTAGAATTGCTCAACTTTCATCATTTGGATTGGTGAATGCTAGTAATTTGAGGACAAAGTCATGGATAATTTTATTGAGCTTTATTATTTTTTCAGTTTCAAATTATGGTCATGACTTACGAATTTGTCCTAGTCACATCTATGATGGTGGAAGGCTTATGTCAGATTTAGTACTTTTCACGTTTTTTTTATGTACTCAGTTGGTATTGTTTATGTCATCTTATGATTCGAGACTTATATT
>CM040623.1:66310231-66371908 GCA_022817965.1 Solanum lycopersicoides | reverse complement strand
CTGAAAAGAAAAGCAGTGCCAACACTCTTCCCTCTGGAATATCTCTGGTAATTGCACATTATAAGAAAGTGTTTCGTTTAGTAGAAAGAATATATTCTCATCAGCTGAAAGAGGTATTGTGAAGCAAATGTTAACAACATCAACATAGAATGATAAGAAACTAAAAGGTTGCCGAGTTAGAATTCAACGTTTAGATGAATCACTCAATACCTAGACCATGATACCATGATGAAAAAGAAGAGATTAAGAAGTTTTAGGAATGCTTTCTTGAATAGTCATTGGAAAATGGTCAGAATAGTAGTTGAAAGAGACAGTGACGAGGAATAATTGCTAAAAAAGACACATGGTACCATCGAAACACTCAAAATAGAAATAAGAACAGTGCTGCTTTGAACGTTGACCCAAAAGAAATAAAACTAGTTAATTGTGAACTTATGAAAAGAAAGGAACACTTTGGTCGGACAAGCAGCATAAGGTCGCCTGCCACTGGACGAAAGTGATGTAAGTCTCTTCTAAGATTGTAGATCTTTGATGCCATGGTAAAATTCTACTTGGTAGCATAGCTTAATCAACTTGATTAACATATTCTATGCAATTTTATTAATGATTCTCGACTTTCAACATCACTCCTCAAGTTGGTATTGTATTGGGTCCATCTTTTACAAAAAAGCAGAATTAGTAGATCATGATACTACTCTGGCAGCAATTCGCGATAAAGCACATGGCAATGATTGCCTTTGTATTAATTGCAGAAATCCATATTTACTTTGTTGCAGGGTATTTGCCGCTTTATGCCAAATAGTTGTTTTACTGTCTGTTGTTGTTCATATAATATGTCGTATAAGTGGTTGGTGAAGATGTCATATAGTCGATACAAAAGCTACTTGTGTATGTATGTGGGGCTTAAGTTTCTTCCTTGCCTTAAAAGTTAGTGCTATAAAGCAGTTTGTTTGAATCTATTGTCCTGCCGGAATAACATGTATTTTTACCTTAACCTGTTAAGGGGTAAATAGTAACCTATGCTAGAATGACAACAGACACATTACACATGCTCATGATAGGAAGGGCTTATGTTAATCTTTAGTTTTCTGTGCTTAGGAAGTGTGTTGTATCTGGAGAATCTCACTTATAGTTTGTTGCTTGTAAATAACACTAAAGATATCAATATACACACTTCTTGGCGACAATAGAAATATAACTGGGATTGTGTTTAGAAAAACTGAAACTGAAGCCCCTCCATTGATAGAGGAGTTGACTGTTTTAGATATATCATATTCATTTATGAAGATTTTCAGTCAACAATGGATCCGTAGAAAACTCAAAAAAGAAAGCTAACAGCGGGTTTCTCTTAGAAACATCTTTTAGTAGTTTGTGTTGGAACTGAAGAGCACCTTCTTTGATCTGCTTATGGTATTTTCTGACTTTCGTAAGTTCCAAATATTCCGGTGCTTGTGATGACTATTTCTAAATTGATTAGTCTTAGACTTGAAGCTTCTTTTTGTCTCTGTATAGATAAAAGTATCTATACCACTGTCCCTAGACCAAGCTCCAGATGCCTCATCGCTATCTTAGAGGGCAGCTTGAAATTTGACCTCAATTAGACTTGCATGTATATTGAACTTGGACAAGGCTTCCAACTGCTCCACTGCTTGAGTAAAAATATAATGTTATATTTGTCATCCATCATCAGTTCTAGTACAGGATATTGTATGTGTTAGGGGTATATACCATTAACCATACCTTTAGATATGGTTTATTCTAACAACTGTCATGATTAAAAAACTAAGTGGGAGATTGTTGGGATATATTCTATTAAGTACTAATCAGATATAGTATTTATTATATTACAGAAAATTGTTTTTTTTCTTTCAAATTTTGATAAAGTTTTAATATATCATGTATTCGTCTGTGTCTGAAGCCTACTGGCTCAAATCAATCAGAATTCATTCCTGGACCTAATAACGGGCAAGGTTTTCATTTTGAGCGCTCAAACTAAATCTCTTGTTAAGGGCGGAGGAGTGTTTACCAAGCCATCACACCCGTTGATGTAATGAGCACTAAAAAGATATGAGGATTAATTATTACACCAAGCAATCTAACCTTTCCAGTAATTCTGGCTCATGGCATGTTAATTGTCTCTTTCAAAGAGCAGAAACTTCACTTATTGGCTTCTGAAGTTCGTGAAAGGTTCAATATTGGCCATAAATGTGGAAAAGGAACCTTAAGAATTCCACTTTCATACTATATATTATAAGCAATCTAACATTTTTTTATTTTCAATATTGGCTTCTCTTTTTGTTTGTTTGTTTGTTTGTTTATGTGAGTGAGATTCATAATGAAGCTCCATTTTTCTTTTTGTGTCCATTATTACTTTAGGGAGTAAGTATTATACATGGAACTTCCCTTTTCATCAACTTAATATTATTTGTTTTTGTTTGCCTTTTTGAGTTTTTGTCGTAAGCTAATACCGTTGTTATTCTATAATTTTCTGAAGACATGTATGCTTAAGTGAAGATAATTAATTAATTAGTTAAACACACTGATATGCCTTGCAACAAATGCAAATAGACAACTTTAAATAAGATAATGCAGAAGCTTTCCTGAGATGACGTTTTCTAGTAATATATTCCTAATTCTAATTCTACTTGCTATTCTTTTGAGGTGACGTCTTTGATAGGTTTAGTGACGGAATCAGAATTTTGGGGTGTCAAAATATGAAAAAGTAAAATCGTCTAGAAGTCAAACAATGTGTTATAGTATATCATAATTTCTTTTTATCTAGATATATAATGTTATTTTTTGATGAACAGGTATCGATCGACACTCTTCGAATATGTTTTGCTTCGCCATTGATTGGCATACCCCTCGACTATGTTTTGCTTCGCCATTGATTGGCATACCCCTCGACTATTCATTAACAAATCTTTTGATGCTTGGTCATTCATTTTTTAATTTATTGGGGAATTTTTACTCCTATTTTATTTAGAAGATGGTCCATTTTATAAGAAAGATTCCATTGAATTTCTAATATTGGCACAATGGTTATTTTTATAAGAAAGATTTCATTGAATTTCTAATATCGTTTACCGGTACAAGTATATAGTAACTCTATTTGTCAAAATTAAGGCTCGTTTGACCTTATTTGGAGTTTTGATTTGAAATTTTTGTTTATATATGATATTTGAACAAAACGTAAATTTCAATTTTTGAACAAACCTGGTATAAAGGTTATATATGCTTTAGTTTTTGGACGGTACGGGCATCAATGTCTCAAAAATATCACGAAGGATATCTGCACACATTTATGATGGGATGGGGGTGTATTTGTCCTTTTTCCTAGTTTGGTTAAAAAAATGTCCTTAATATCAATATTTTAGTTCGAAAATGCCCTTAAACTATGCGAAAAGAACAAAAGTGTCCTCCATTTGAAGTTTGGTCCAAAAATGCTCTTGTTGTCAACTTTGTTTGAAAAATGTCCTTATTGTTATTTAATGGGTAAAAAATGCTCATTTCCAAATATATATATTATTATCATCCTTTTATGACATTCTTTTTCAATAATGCTTTTTTTAATAAAAAAATAGCGAATATTTATCTTACTTAAATTAAGAAAAAAATTAAAAATATATATTTTTAATTTATTATCATTATATTTTATCGTTATATAAATATAAATTAATGATGAGTATATTATGATCGTATGTATATGACATATATTATCTATCGAAGGGTACATGAAGTTATTCTATTTTAATTGATAAAATGAGATTAATAGAAAAAAAATTATTTCTTACATTTTTATTTGTTAAAGTGATTTTAGAAGAAAGAAAACAAAAATATTGTTCGATAATAATATTTTTGATTACGAGAAGTTGTTTTTAAAAATAAAAAAAATAAAATAGTTTTTAAGCGCATTTTTGATCCATGTTGTTACTACAGGGTCATTTTTGAACCAAAATATTGTCGGTAAGAAAATGTTTGAGCCAAACGATAAATGAAGGACATTCTTGTTCCTTTCACATAGTTTAATGATATTTTTGGCCTTTTTCCCATTAAGTTATTATGCCTCTTGGGACCATAATAAATAAGAAAAAGTCAACTATTGTCTCTAAAAGAGCCCGAATATCACCTAAATCAGTGCAATATGGCATTTCCAAGGAAGTTAGCGTAGTAATAGAAAATTTATCTAGTATCTATCAAGGAAAGATGGTATTGAACATCCCACTAAGGTGAATGGTACTGAATCCAAACGTTAAAAGCCATGCAAAAAATGTCTTTAACATCATTGCTACTGTAAGACTATCAACATGGGAAGATGAGCAATATGTGGAGCCTACACACTTGGAACAACCTCATTAAGAGTATGCACAAGTTTTAGAGTTAGATTCTTTTTACCTTATGGAAGATAATGATTAGGATTTACTCATTAATGAAGACACCATGAGTCATGATGAGGAAGAATTCTTTTGTTCGAGTTGGAGTAGAAACAACGGGGGTGAATTTCCTAATTTATGCGAGTCTAAATAGAAGAGAGCGAGTTTCTAAAGAGTGGATCAATTAAATTATATCGTATCGAACCATAGCGGGAGCGAGAAGCACATACTCTTTATTATTGACTTTTTGTGATTGATCGAACCAACAAGAGTTAGTGCTTGTGAAAGAAGAACGTTTTTTATTGCAGGATGTTCTTCCACCCGTCACCTTCGATCAACTCAAACAAGAGGTCAAGAAGGGCATTGTTGAAGGCTCACTGAGTGCTCCTATATTAAAGAAAAACACTAAACTCACTCCATTCGAACTCGGTTTTCGATTTTTTTCATATTTGGCATTCATTCCCCCTCCCCTTTTTGGACTTCACATTATTGTATGTTATTCTAGCCTACGATGGATGAATGCTTTTCATTTTGGCTCAGTAGGGTTATTCTATGGTATGGGTTGATTTTGGCTCTTCTTATGGAAGTATCCTCGTGTCAGATAATTTGGATTCTCTAGCCAAAACAAATCTTATATTAGTTATTACCTTTTCCATTACTAACCCCAAAGGGGTAATGACTTGCGTTATAGGTCGTTGGGCGGCCAGAAGGTTGACATGAGAGGAAGTAAGTTTGGGGTATCGAATGCAGTTCTTCGTACAACGGACACGTGCTTACTGATTAATAGCGACACAAATGAAAATTCATGCTATGAAAGATACGAGTCTAACACATTGACTGTCTATTCAATATTCTTGTATAAGTCCCATCTCTACTTGACTAACTAAATATTTTATCCAAAGACTAACTAAAATTAGTTACACCACTAATTTGCAACAAGACATGGCAAGTGGTCACAAGTGGGACTCTTAATGAAAAACTGAGAAAGGTGTTGAAAACACTAGTAAACTTAACGAGAATTTAGGGGTCTATTTCGCTCATGTTGTATGATTGAGGTGTATTTTAATTCAGTTAGTCAAGTAAAGAGGTATTTTTTAGGTTGTCAATAATTCAAAGATGAAACTAATAATTTGTGTAAAATCTGATTGTGTTTTCAATATTTTTCTTTTTACAAACTAATATTATATTAAAACTTACTCCCTCTGTCCAATAATACCGGTCCAGTATTGACTTTACACACTTCTTAAGAAATTATAAATATAAGGATAATTTTACTGTATCACCTGTTGAATATAATAAATACGATATCTTGAAAAATGTAACAATGATAAGGATAAACTTAAGAACTATAAGTGTAAAATCATCCGTAACTCTGTAAAATAGATAAACATTATTAAACATCTTCAAATAGTATTAGTGGATAATTATTGAGAGTGATATGGAATACTATTTTTATACATCCTATTGTATACATCCTTGTCAAAACGCTTCATGAGCCATCAAAATATGTTGTTAAATATCTATTTAAGCATTTTAATATTGTAGGAAACGACATTTTGTTAGCCATCATTAAACATTATAAGGAAGTGATATGTCGTTCAGCTTTCCACATTGTGGACTTTTATACTCTATTTAGTTAATTATTTGGGACTCCAAGTGAAACGTGGCCAGCACTTGTCAAATATTTCGTCTCAATTTAAGCATTTCCTTAAATATCTTTCTGTTTTAGTTACATTTTAAAAATTATGTATATTTTTAATTTAGAATAACAAAATTTTTAATTTTTTTTTATATAAAAAATAATATATATATATTATATTTTCAATTTATAAATTAGAATACTTAAATTGAGAGGTCTCTTTGTTCCTCCTTAATTCTTATGCTTAACTTAGACATCAATCTGTGTCCATCCTCACTATCAAAGTAAAAAGTCTCAAGGAATGTGTCAATTTTGCCATTATTTTATTCATCACGTTAACACAAATAAAATAATTATTATTTCTGTCCAACAATAGTGGTCCACTATTAAATTGACACATATTTTAAATAACAATAAATAATAGTAATAATATTACCATATTATACTTTAAATATATTAAATATAATATTTTGAGAAGATATTAGATATTTAATGATATTTAGTAGCAAGAGTATAATATGCACAAAAGGATAAATTATCTTCCAATTTTTAAAACTGGACATATATTATTAAGGGAAAACGGCATTTTTAGTCCCTGTGTTAAGACTATATTCTTATTTTAGTCCTCGTGTTATCTAACTTAGCATTATTAACCTTCAATTATATCAAGTAAGTGATTTTAGTCCTTCAACTTATAGATTCACAGTGAGTTCACTGCTAATAGGGATAGTTCGGGTATTTCCTTTTTAATTCTCTCTTTTTGAAGAACAAGCTAAGTCTTCCCTATCTCTATCTAGAAGAACAAGCCGGTCGATTTGAGCTATAATTTCAAAAACCAACTTGATAGGCATTAACCCTCCCTCTCACACCGACGAACGATAAATTATGCAACGAATAATTTTTTTAAAAGAAGTTTTTTGTTTTCTTAAGCAATTACTTTAAAATATTCGAATTACCCTTTTTAGCAGTGAACTCTCTGTTAATTTTTGGATCTGTTAGGTGAAGGATTAAAATCACTCACTTGATATAATTAAAGGTTAATAGTGCTAAGTTAAATAACACAAGGACTAAAATAAGAAATTAGCCTTAACATAGGGACTAAAAGTGCCTTTTCCCCTATTATTAAATAACTAGTTTTAATATACAAATAAAAATGGATAATAATAATAATAATAATAATAATAATAATGATAATTTAAGAGAAAAAAAGGGTTACTTAGGATGTGACAGGTATTGGAACATCAATTTTAATGCCAATTTGAATTGATTAAAATGGGTTTATTCAATGATGGTTATGATTCAATTCAATCAAATTAAATTTGTTCGTCTTGAGATAAGTTGAATAGTAACATAAAGCTCTTTTTGGATAAAGATCAATTGAATACTATGAATAGTAAGATAAATTGTTCTTTTCTTCCTCAAATCCAGCTATACATTTGACTCTTGCATTTAAAAAAAGGATTTATTGTATAATAATTAAATTAAAAAATAATACATATTCAAAACTATTTGCCTAGGTGTTCTCGTGTGTGCACTCTTATCATGAGTTGATTTGGGCTAAAACAAATCTATATAAATCGCTTTATTTTATCATAAAAAATAAATAGATACACGCCGAGTTTATTATATTGAAATAAACTATAATATTTATACTAATATATGGACGATGCTTGCGTATAACATCTTTCTTTATACATTCACTACAAATAATTAGAGTCATTTCATGTAAAATGCGTTTAAGTAGCCAAAAAACTGAAGGTATAAAGAAACACACATCCCGAGGGCACATGACGGAATACAATAATATGATATATAACTATAAAATTATTAGCTACAACATGAAATCGTCATTAGATATTTACATTAGTGACAAAAATTTATATTTAGTGCCAGATCTATATTGGACACAATACTAATAACTACAAGGAATGGCTCAATTTATTAGTTTTGAATTACAATGATCTCTCTTTCCCAAAACATGACTTACGTCCAATTTCTAGACTCCAAGCTGTAAATTCAATTATCACAACATGCAATTCAAGTTGCTATAGCAAGGCCAAACTTACAAGTGCTACTAGTAGGTGTCCACATATTTTTGACAATTTTTAATTATCAGCTAGACTAGCAACTTTGAAATTTTCTATAAGAACTTAAGAGTTAGGACTAATTAGCTCACAATTGGTATCTTGGCCAACCTAGAGCTTTAAAATCTATTTGATGAAGCTTTTGGGAAGTCAAAAGTAATTAAAATTTGATGCGTTTAGTCAAATTGTAATGAAGAAAAATAAAAGTTTTTGGGTAGTACTAAAAACTATTTTTCAGCCGTTGAAAAAAGTGTAACAATGATGGAACAACTCTTGTTTAATGGTGTCAAATGTCATTACTTTGTCAAATTTCAAAAAATAATTATATTATGTATTATTATATAATAAGAAGATAAAAGTGTAACAATATGAAGAAAGAAAGTAAACAACAAATGAGAGGGACAAGATATGAGGGTTCTCTAATTCTTTCAAAGTGTTTTTCAAATCTTCAAGTATCTACCATATAAGTTTATATGTCTTTATTTATTGTGCTACATTTATAGAGACATACAAGGTTAGTTATAAACATGACATTAACCATAAAGTTTCTCCATATATACGTCCCATATTAATGAGATGAACACTTTTTATTTCACACGACTATTAAGAAATCATTAATAGATTAATCAATTTTACATCGAATTTATAAAGGGAAAAAGGACGAATATACCATGGAACTATGTAAATGGTATGCAGATATCCTCCGTCATACTTTTGGGATATTGATGCTCCGACCGTCCAAAAATTAGAGCATATATACCCTTTATACTAACAGACATACACGTGTCATAATCTAATCCACTAATTCGACATTTATTAAATATCGAATCGACGGATAAGATTGTGTCTCGTGTCCCTATTTAGTCTTTCGTTAGAGTGAAGGACATATATGCTCTAGTTTTGAACAGCAGGGGCACCAATATTCCAAAAGTATAATGAATGGTATTTGCATATCATTTACGATAGTTTAGGGGTATATTTATCTTTTTTTTTCCATTTATAAATAATTTTTTAATAACCGTGTAAAATAGTATGATCAAAGATCAAAGGGGAAGGTTATGGAGGTGCGAAAGTTAATATCATTATAGGGAAGAGTAGTTGAGGATTTATTTCTAAATAGTGGACATCCATAATAAGTTTCATAATACCTCCTTGGATGTCTATGTTTTGATCAATAACGTGCTTCATTAAAAGTTTACTAGAGAAAATCATTGAAAAAATTTCAGTGAACGAAAAAGTACACATATTTTTAATACACATTATTTATTGCGATGTTAAAACCTTTCACAAAAATCCTATGAGACAAAACTTGGCTAAGAAAAAAATAGTGTAATGTGTATTCACTCTCCTGATGAAAACATAACATTATTTCTCAAAGACTACATATTTCAATCTTGTATACATATTATTATAATTCGTGTCTAAAATAAACTTGGACCAATATAATTCTTTTGTTTTCTCCAATATATTCTTTATTTAGTTGAGTTACGCAAGCAATGTCGTCTTCATATAATATTTTATTCTCCTTATTAAAGAAAATCACCCATTATTTAAGTGTTGAGTCACTTACTATGTTAGTATCTTAACATGACTTAAATAAGTACGTATGATTGACGGTCTTATAGGATGTGTAAAATGACAATATCCTCACATGTAAATAGATAAGATAATCTTCTCGCATTTGCATATATAACCAATTGTCCTTGATAACAACTTACACAATATTTAATTTCACTCAAATATCCCCACATAAAACATTAAATTATAGTGTTTTTTCAAGCATTTGCCTTATTATTATGACTATCTTGATAATTTGTTCCTCTTTCGTCTCCTTTTACAAGGAATTTTATATATGATATTGATTGGTCTATCACACTTTAAAAGTGTCGTAGTGTAACACCTCAGAAATTAAAAGTTGAGTTTAAAAAAGAAAAGGTTGCACTTTGACACTAAGATAGTGGTCTGTTAGTCCAACCTACGGACTGTAGGAAGTTCGACATATCCTAATAAGAATATCGTAGGACTTACATTGAATTTTTATGTCAAGTCTCTTATATTTGACCTATATGGACATGACAAATTGTAGGTGTTTTACGCACCGTAGAAGGGACCAAAAGTGATCCAGACTTGGTGAAGTTTTGGTCATAAATAAAATTCTACGGATAGAGGCCTACGAGCCGTAGAATGTTGCACGAACTGTAGAATGATCTCGTGAATAAATCATACATATTGAGTCCTAGTAAGTGATCTATGAATGACAGTACAATCCATAAAAAGTAGGTCAAAGTCGTAGACCCTGTCAGACAAATTTTGATAAGGGTCTATTGGTCTTTTTCTATCATTTAACCCCTAAACTACATCGTTTTGGGACCATAACTATCTCTATATATAATCATTTTTACTCTTCAAAACCTAACATATTCCCTCCCATTCACTCAAACTCTCAAATCCCTCAAGTCTTCTTCTTTAAATTCTCTCAAAGAGCTCTCAAAATGAAAGTTAAGGTTTCATGCTTCAAGGTCTCATTCCTTTGAATTCTTAGGGATTTCATTATCAAGGTTTGTTGGAATTCACCAATGGATCCCTTTCATCCATTGGGTCCCATAAGATTCTCAATTCTGATTTCACTCAATTCTATTAAGGTTCATGCAAATCTCTATGGATTCTATTTAGTATGATTCAATTGTTTATATTCAATATTATTATGCATGATTTGATTAAATTACATGATTGTCAATCATATGGACCCATGCTTATGCCTACTTTAAGAACATGAATTCTGAACAAGGTTTATGAGCTTATAAACTATGATCATGAAATTTGATTAAGGATTTATGCATATTTTAGAAAAGAGTGATTTATGATTAAAAGATTCTTTTAAGATAAGTATCAAAGATTTGTGAAACATTTTCTCTCAATTGAAAGGAATCATGATTTAGCCACTTATAAAGATAGGTGTCTATTATGAAGATCTTATGAAATCATAATTTTTAAAGGAGCTACTCTATAATGATTTATGATTGGATTGGTAGTCTTAATTGTGTCATTTCAAGTGTTTTGGGATGATTATGATTATATCTTTTCTGTTAAGATTTACTTAGCACGATAGAACATTGAGATGAAGGTTCTCCAGTTAGTAGATGTCAAAATATCTAAAAACAATCTCATTGTCCCTAACTACGTGCTCCGTAGGATTTTCTTAAGTGACCTAGTTAGCGAATCCATTATAACACTAATGAATGAGACAGAGTCCTACCTCGACAAGTAGATTTCCCGTGTTGGTGTGAGGATCATACAAGATACTATGTTACAAGTCACATGATTTTATTGCCGATAATCGTAAATGTCTCATAATTGAACTATGTTTTTTCTCAAAGAATTTTATGAAGGATTTCTTTATGATTTTAAGATGTATTGACCTCGTACACGTTTTATAAATTGACTTTTAAACTTTTTCGTGTCTTTACTTGATCTTGCATATTCATGTTTCTAACTCATGATGATATTGTATTTATATTTATGCAGATTTTTTCATACTTAGTACATTCACGGTACTAATGCATAGTTGTGTCTATATTGTCTCATAATATAGGGTCCAATAGTTCTCCTCCCGGACGTGCTTAGATTAGAATTGCTCAACTTTCATCATTTGGATTGGTGAATGCTAGTAATTTGAGGACAAAGTCATGGATAATTTTATTGAGCTTTATTATTTTTTCAGTTTCAAATTATGGTCATGACTTACGAATTTGTCCTAGTCACATCTATGATGGTGGAAGGCTTATGTCAGATTTAGTACTTTTCACGTTTTTTTTATGTACTCAGTTGGTATTGTTTATGTCATCTTATGATTCGAGACTTATATTGACTATATCTGTTAAATTATATTCCCTCTGTTTGAAAAAGAATGATCCTATTTCCTTTTTAGTCTGTTTAAAGAAGAATGACCCCTTTCTTTTTTTGGCAACACTTTAACTTTAACTTTCCACGTGACATGTTTAAGACCACAAGATTAAATGACATTTTGGTACATTTGACATAACTTTAATTTAGAATCAGATGATTAAAAAGTCTTCTTTCTTTTATTAAACTTTGTTCCAAATCAAACTAGGTCATTCTTTTTTAAACGGAGGGAGTATTTCATTACATCATGTTTATATCAAGTGACTTATTTAGAATTTCTCGGGATCCTATTTTCCATGTCACGTCTAGGATGTACTTTGAGTCGTGATAAACTTGGTATTCAGAGCATCGGGTTTTAGAAAAGTTCCTAGGATGTCCGACAAGTCATGTCAAGTAGAGTCTTGTTCATGAGTGTGAAACACACCACATTTATGAATACGAGGCTACAAGACGTTTGGGAAGCTTCACTTCTTTCAATAGTGTTCTTTATTTATTTGAAAATTTGTTATCACAAATATTTATTAGAAAAAATACATAAATCCGCATGTTTGCAATCTTTTTAAATATTTGAAAGATAAATTAATCATAAATGAAATATGAAGAAACGAGAATATTTTGTTGATAAATCAAATTAGTGCAATTTTGTTCCTCATTGATTCTTCTCTCATAAGATTTATCCATGATTCGAGGGCCGTTAGTGGCGTATTTCTCAAACTATGATGATTAATTTTGTTCGTGATTTGAGGGTCATTAGTGGTGTATTTCTTTAACTAGGATGATTTGGACTTGATCTCCATAATTCGAGGACCGTTTGTGTAGTTCTCAAACTAGGATAATTTAGACTTTTGATCTCCATAATTTAAGGGTTGTTAGAAGTGTATTTCTCGAACTAGGATGATTTATACTTTTGATCTCCGTAATTTAAGGGTCGCTAGAAGTGTATTTCTCGAACTAGGATGATTTGAAATTTATCTCTATTAATCTTTGCGAATATTTCATGAATTTGTGAAATATTTTAGATCTTTCTTTAAAAAGATAATGATTGATATCTTCATAATCTATTTGAGAATACCCAAGAATGTATGAGATATTTGAAATCTTGATCTTTACAAATAGCTAGAATATACGGGATATTTTTAGATCCTTGATCTCCATTGATCTACATTGATCTTTATGAATATTCCATAAACTATCTCTCTCTGTTAAACCTCTCTGTCATCATCACTGTAATAATTTAGATCTATTCAAAACTGACAGCTTCATCTGAGGAATAGTAAGGCTCATCACCAACTAGCTTGCCTTCTAAATTGTTTCTGTTACCACCTACAAATTCATCATACCCAACAACTAGCTCTTTTTTTTTTCTTTTTCTATTCCTAACTTTACATGATCAAGCAATAGAGCTCTTTCTCTCGTTTTCCTTCTCTTTCTTTCACTCTTTTCCTTCCTAAAAGTTCTTGGCTCTTCATCTACATCACTCTCATCAAATTCTCCATTCAATGATTCTCTATCTGAATTTGTTCATTAGAATAATGGACTGAGTCAAGAGTTGAATCAGTAGAAGGATTGAATGAGTCAAGAGTTACATCAAAAAAAGATGGCTAGGGGTTGGATTTTGATGAATAGAAGGAGTATATGGAGCAGTAAAAGAGTGCACAGAAGAAAGATGTATTTAAATTGACAGGGGCATGGGTAGGATCATGGGTTGAAACATTTTCTTGAGCCTCATTGGTTGGTTCTAATTCTGCATCAAAAGATGCATTAGACCCATTGATTTTAGATACTTCCTCTCCTCGAGTTACTCCACTTTCTCTATATTTTAGTTAAGGTGGGACTAAAATAGGACATGCAATAAAGTGACACACAAATACCTTCAAAATATCTCTACTATTCAAACATTCAACAATTAAATTAGTATCCTAGTAACACTTCTAAGCAGTTTCACAAATAGCATGCATTGTCTAGGTTCATATCGGAACTTTTTCATATAATCCCTCAATTCAAAATAAAAAAATCTATCTATATCAACATCTAAAAAATCAGTAATTTCTCCATCGTGATATGATTTTCCCCCCTTTATCCCATTTCCCCCTTCTTCATAACACCACTCATTGTAACATCTCAAAGTAACCAATTTAAAAGACATTTAATCTGAAAACAATATTAATAGCTGACCCTCAACAACAACAAATTACATACAACAACAAAGGAGAATTATGTGAATGAAATACCGTAAACTAGAAAAAAAATAAATTAAAGACGAAATAACCCTAGGCTAACTAGTCTAAACTATTAAGTAACCACCTTTTAGAGATGTCTGACTGAACTTCCACAAATGAAGACGATGACACAATAGATGATCCACCAAATCCTAATAACTATCGTGATTTTCTTCTACCAAACGATGAACTCCTTGATTGTAGCCACCAAGTTTATGCAAATATTGTTAGGACCGAAAATAAGCAGGTGTCATGTGAAAGCTAGCAAAGCAAATCTCGAAAGACCACGAGCAAGAAGACAAGCGAAAAATACACCAAAAGACACAAAGATTTAACGTGGTTCGGTCAATCGACCTACGTCCACAAAGGAGATGAGCATTCCACTATAAATATAAGAGTACAAAATACAGAGAGAAACAACCTCAACCAATTCACTCGGAATACATGGGAGGTTCACACAAGTGATAATCAAGCTTGTGACCCACAAATTCTCCCCCTAACCAAAACTCTCAAAGCCCTTAAGACTACATTGTGAATGCTGATTAAGTTATAAGGAACAAACCTATATTTATAGAGTCCTAAACCTTTTCCTACTAGAAAAAAGATTAGTCAATACAAAACCTTTTCCTAAAAGGAAAACCTATTAATGGTAAGAAATTTAGGGCAAATAAAACCCAACAAATATGAAAGTGAAACCTTGATTAAATGATTAACACAAAGGATGACTCAAAACCACTATATAATTGAAGAAATCTTTAGCTATTTGTTTGATTTACGATCGTAATTCTCAATTAGATTTTGGTATTCTTAGAAAAATTAAGTAAATGAGTGGGCCAAGTAAAATGAATTCGGGTGAAATGAAATGGGTTTGGGTGAAATGAATTGGTTTGGGGGTCATTTAATATGTGGCTTAACTAGAAGGCGAGTGACTCTCATTTTATACGTAATGGTTTGGGTTGGGTGACAGAAGGGATATTTAAATAAACTTTTGAGTACTTCATGTAATAGGTCACCCTAATAATAAAAGCGTGTGACTTTTGGGTACAAGTTTAGGGGCAATTCAAACAACTAATGATCACTTTCTTCCACAATTGATGAGAGTAAAGAGGTACAAATGTAAAGTTCACCAATGGACATAACATAATGCATAATGTGACATATGATATATTTTTATTAATATTAAAATGTCACACCAACAATTAATAATATAGAGGAAAATTGATTACAAAAGAATTACTGAGCAGGATTTGAATATGTGATTTACGATCATGATTTTAATATTAAGGTTTTTTAAAAACAATAATTGGGATTTTCAAATTGCATTTTTAATTTTATTAAATGTAAACGCTGACTCATAAGTTTATAAATTGTGGAGAAAAAATCATTTTAAATTTGACAAAAAAATATTTATGCTCGACATTAGAATTAGCCATCTCATATGAATATGAATGTATTATATTGAAGAGTAATTTGCTATTATTATTATTATTATTATTATTTTTATTATTTGACTAGTGTTCTTTATTCATTTTGAAATTTGTTATTATCAAAAATATTTATTTTATTAGAAGAATACATAAATACGTATGCTTGTAATAAATTTTAAATATATGGAAAAGAAATTAATCATAAAGAAAATATGAAGAAACAAGAATATTTTATTGTTAAATCAAATGAGTATAATTTTGTCCATTTCTTGATTCCACTCTCATAAGATTTATCCATAATTCGAGAGTCACTGATGACGTATTTCTCGAATTAGGATAATTTGAATTTCTCCGTGATTTGAGGATCGTTAGTGGTCTACTCCTTGAAATAAAATGATTTGAAATTAATTTCGATTATTTAAGGGTCGTTAGTGACGTATATATCGAATAAGGATGATTTAGACTTTTGATCTCTATAATTTGAGGTGTATTTTTCGAACTAGGATGATTTGAATTTATCTTCATCGATCCTTGTGAATATTCTTTGAATTTGCAGAATATTTGAGATCTCTTTGAGAAGACAATATTTGATTTCTTCATGATCTATTTGAGACAATATTTGATATCTTCATGATTTATTTGAGAATATTCAATAGTATATGAGATATTCGAGATCTTGATCATTTTAAACACTCCACATGGGATATTTCCAGAACTATTTGATCTCCAATGATCTTTGTGCATATTCCTTGCCTTTTAAGGAATATTATATTTATATAATAAATTTTGAATACCTACAACGTAAAAATATTTTAGTATTTGTTGAAATATAATTTTTCCTGTAGTAAGATAATATAATAATTGTTTTTTTTAATTATTAGTCTTCACAATTTATAATTTTCTTATGAAATATTTTAAATTTCATTTACCAACTTTAAAACTAATTTGAAAGTGTAAATATGTGGGGTAGGAGCTAGGATTGTAAGCCAACTTGTGAAAACTCAAAAATGAGTCGAGTTTGAATGGAAGTTAAAACTCATCTGGTGTTGGTATAAGTTACAAGGTCAAAAAAGGTATGCTTGAAACTTAAATATATGACGTCATCTATAATGGACCCTACCTAAAATAAAACGCCTCTGGTCATCACGTAATCCCCGAGCACTGGAATGGCGCGTAAATATCATGTGCCCATTTAAACCTAAATTCACCCTACTATTCACCTATAATTTCCAAACTACCCTTCCTACGTCTCTATATATTCCCCACATAACACCTTCTTCTTCTTCATTACCTACCTTCATTTCTTTCTTTCTCTCATCTTCATAGCTAACTAATAATATCTTTTTTTGTTTTCCTGAACTGGCTAACTCTCAGTTAACTCTGGAGGAAACCACAAACAAAGGGGTGGTGCTCGCCCTATATGAAGCCTTGAGCTCACACGACGTCGTTCAGGTCCAGAAACTCCTGGCCGCCGACCTTGAGTGGTGGTTCCATGGTCCTCCTTCTCATCAATTTTTGATGCAAATACTCACCGGTACTGCTAAATTTGATAACGCCTCTTTTCAATTTCTTCATAAAACCATTGACGTATTCGGTTCCGTGGTTCTCGTTGAAGGCTGTGACCCGACCCGATCTATTACTTGGGTTCACGCCTGGACTGTTACGGATGGGGTAATTACCCAGGTTAGGGAGTATTTCAATACCTCACTTACTGTCACCCGTTTTGGGAAGAAAACCCAATCGGATATCTCCTCTATTACGCCTCTGCATTGCCCATCTGTTTGGGAGAGTAGCTTACCTAATCGGGTCGGGAAATCTGTTCCGGGTCTTGTATTGGCTCTATAAAAAAACGATCCGAATTGTGCTGGCGTTTGTATCTTGTGGCCGGTAGGATGTAAGATTAACGCGGCTGGTTTGAGATTCTGTTGCCGTTCGGTTTGATTTGGTTTGTTTTTAAGTTGGGATTTGTGTTTGTTTAATTATTTGTTGTTATGATTGAGTTAAAGAAGGGGCCAATGATAATTGGATATACCTTTCTACTCAATAGATTGTTGTCTAATTATGTAATGGTTTGCAATAAAAAGCGTTGTGATTGGCTGTTTACAAAATGTGTATTTTCCAATTTGGTTATTGCTTCTTGTTTTCAACGAATGACGATGGGTACAATTTATCCGCATTAAATATTTATGTCAAGTTAATTCATCGAATATTTATATCAAATTAATACATGCATGTCATGTGCAATAATAATGATAGAGCGGAAACAATTTCATTGAAAAGCAAATCTTATTATTAAGGTCGAATCAAAATTTTGATAAAAGGTTTAAGTTCATTATGAGATTTTAGATCATAAATAATTAAATATATAAAATAGTTAAAAGAGGTTCAGAATCTCTTTCTCTATATTTTAAAAAAAAGTATAATCTTTTTGTCTGTCCCTACCTGGAATAGAAGGAGGAACAATATATTTCAGAAGGTATACTCTATTTACGATAGCTTCACATCATGCTTTTCCCACCATATAGGTAATAGGAAGGCATATGCTCTATTCCTTCATAACTTACTCTTGGTATTTCTTATCATTTAATGGCCACAAAAAGAGAGTGTACATTTTATTTATAACACTTTTTTGTTTGCTATACAAGAATAAGTTGATTTTTCCATTGAAGTACGAACAACGAAATTTTAATTAGTGCAACTTTATCAGAGAGTGACCAATTTCATTTGGGATTATACGAGATATTTTCAATTTCAGTTAGGATTTTTAGACATTATTTAATCAAAATTCTAGTTTATATCTTTGGAGAGTCATTTCAAAATATCTTATAAAGTTTTAAATATTTATAAAAATTAAGATCTCAAATATCGTGTAAATTATATGTCAAAGTCTTCTTGATAATCAAAATACTTCAACAAAAATCACAAATTCTTTTTATGAAAATAAAATTTAAATTATCATAGTTTGAGAAATATTTCACTAGCATCATCATCAAGGAATAAATAAATTTATAACCAAATTATGTTTGTTTATATTTTATTTGAAAGAAAATTAAATTAAATTTACATAAGGTACTAAAAATGTGCGCTAATACACTTTGTGGATTGTGCACATGTCATTGCAATTTTTCTTTTTATATATGTTTATTCATTCCCTTTCTTTTACAACTAAATATATTGCTCTTAAGGTCATTTTTACTCATAAAATAATAAATTTAGATTTATTTAAGAAAATGAAGTGTTAAGTTTTTTATAGTAACAGTGGCGGATTCAGGATTTAAAGGTTGTGGGTGCTCACTTCCTTTAATATAAACTTTTAGCAATCACATAGTATAAAATATACTAACTGAAACTTTTCAATAAAAAAAATTAAAATAAAAAAGCCCTTAATTAGAAAAAGGAAAAAGTGTAAGAAAAAAAAAAGTTTAAAAAAGAAGTCCTTAAATTAGATAGAAAAAGAAAAAAAAATTAAAAAAAAAAAGAAAAAATGGGTGCAAAATTCGCTGCAAAAAGAAAAGAAAAAAATCAGCACTCCCATGACTGCTTTCATACTATGGGTGCTCATTTAATTTATAAATACGAATTTATTATATTTCCTATATATATATATATGTATATATACAAAAAAAAAAATTGAAGTCAATGGGTGCTCGAGCATCCAAAACCCCCCTTACTGGGTCCGCCCCTGCATAGTAACACATTTGATTAAGAAAACAGTATAGTTAACTTTTTCTAATTTTATTATAAAATAAGTTCACTTCTGTTTACTTCTTTGTAATAAAATATATTAGAAAAAAAAAGTTACGATAAGAAGTTAGATGATTTTTTTAATAAAAAGAAATACCTAAAATTTTCCATGGTAAAGTTTTCCTTTTTTTTTTTGGTAGCAAGAAGTTTAACCGAGTTAACGTTTTCTTTTTTTAAGTTTCAATGATCAAAGTCAAACATTTTTGTAGATGTTTTTATTAGCAGACTTAACCTTTTATATAGAAAAAAAAAATAGGAATAGGTTAGCTTATGAAAGGTTAAAATAACCTATTTACACACTTCGTTTTTAATGTGTGTAAACGAACTTCTATCTATAATTTTGTTTTATTCTCATTAATTCACCCCCGACCCGCTCCCACAACCTTTCCAATAAAACCAACAACTAACAAGAACGGAATTGTGGAACATGTTTCCGCATTTGGGAAAATTACACGATTAAGTAAATTATATTATTTATTAGTTATTATAGTTTATAGTTTGCTATAAATATTAGCGTGATTAACATTAATAATTAATTATATGGTTTAACTTTGAGTTTGTATAATTAATCATGTTTGTATAATTCGCTATATTTGTATAGTTCGCGACTAACAATTCTTTGTTTGATTTGTATTTTATATACGATGGTTTGTATTTGTATATGACGATGATTTCTTTTGGTTTTTCAGTTTTATTACCATATTCATTCAAAAAAAAATTGTATAACTTGAGTTTTTGGCTAGAATCATCCCTGGAGTATGACCAAAACCTAAGGTACATCCTTGTGTTATATAAGTGAACAAAAAACATCCCCAACTATCCAAAAAGTTGCAAGATTCATCCTTTTGTCAATTTTTTTAAAGAAAAACTCACGTCAAACAAAAAATATTTCAAGTCGAATGAATATATGTACACATGGTTAAGCTAATCAAGTTAGGTGATTTTTTTTAAGTTTTTGAAATGGAGGATTTAAATTATATTCAGACAAAACATCTTCAAATTCTAGATATTCTTTGGAAAAACAAATACTACTCCAACTTCAAAATATTTAAATAAAGTAATAATTTTTTTTATTTCAATAAACACCTACGTAATTTCACTAAATTTCCAGCATTTTTGTATGTTGTATAAAATGTGAACATTGCATATATAGTATATACCCCTCAATGTTTTACTAAAGAAAATCTCTAAATAGTTGGATGTAATATATTTGAAATGATTTTTTTAGGGATAATACTCAATTACCCCCGTAGCCTATACCTAAAATTCCTGAGACACACCTTATCTTTGATAAGGTTCTATTAACCCCTCCAACTTTTTTTTTAAGTAATGGTTTACCACTTTCGTACCTACGTGGCAATAATAATCAGAAAGGTTGATCGGTTTGTTCAACACGCGTCGAGCCCCACTTTTGCAGCTTTCTAAAAAGTGACTATCAGCTCAAAATAGACTTTTACACTTTCCAAAATTCCAAAAAGCTGGCCATTTAAGTTTTCAATATTCACTTTACCAAAAAGAAGATAAAGGAACAAGGAAAGAAAGAGGGAAAGGTTAGCTTGGTTTCAAAAAATCAACAAAGGTTAGAAATTTGATTTCAAACTGATAGTTGATTTTCGATGTTGGATTTTGATAGTTAGTTTTTGTTTAAGAATTAATAATCGACATAAAAAGATGTAAAGAATATATTAAATTTTACTTTACCTTTTCAAATCAAGGAGCTATTTAACTTGAATGATAATGGAGTTTTTTCAAAGATGAAGAACACTGAAAATGGAGTTTTTTTTTTCAAAAGATGAAGAACACTGCTATAGAGAGAAGAAGACAACTGCGTCCTTTTCGATAAACATTAATATTTATTTTTGAGTTTTTTTTAAATTACTTTGACACGTGGCCAATTTTTATTGGTCATTGTGATCTAAAATCTTCACTCACGCGCTTTTCATGGGTGAATTCACGTATATTGCCACGTAGGTACGAAAGTGGTAAACAATTACTTAAAAAAAAAGTTGGGGGGATAATAGGACCTCATCAAAGGTAAGGTGTGTCTCAGGGATTTTGGGTATAGGCTAGGGGGGTAATTGAGTATTATCCCATTTTTTTACATAATCTTTCTAACCTTCGGAATGTACTGTATGAACATTTCAAAACTTATCTATTGGTGCAAGTCAATTTACTTGATGATGCAAAAAAACATACTCTATAAACTAACAACACACTAAATTTAAATTCAAGATTCATTTCCTATCTATATCCTTATTTTTTTTTAGGTAACTTTGATCTTTTCGTCGTGGCCAAGACGTGACCAAAAAATATTTTTTATTGGTTCAATCAGTTTCTTAACAAAAATAGGTTGAATGATGATTCTTGTTATTTTTTGGATAGTATAAGGATTTTTTTGCTCACTTAGATAATATAAGGATGTACATTATATTTGGGTCATAGTTGAGGAATAAAACTCTGTATAACTTTTTAAAGTTACGTGTAGGTTTAGAGTTTCGTATAATATAATTTACAAAAAAGGGTCAAAACTACTCTTAAACTATCCGAAATAGCTACGTATATTCTTAAACTATATTTTGGCTAAAAAAAATCCTTCCTGTCAAACTATTAGGTCACACCTACCTTCTAGTTAACGGAATTATCTATGTGTGTGTTAAATGTCACATGAATGCCACATAAATTGCACATTGCACGCCAAACAAACCCTACCTTCACATAGACGAATTAGATCCCTAATTTCACTCTTTTTCCCACTCATTTAATCCTTTCCTTAAGAATCAATTTCACATCTTCTCCCACATTCATAACTTTCTCCATCAAAACACCAAAGAATTTCATTCACCACATAGATTTAGAAACAATGTTAGAATCCTCTATCAATGACATCTTCTTGCATACGATGTTTCAAGTGAATTGGCTTAACAATTTACAAATCAATTAAAGTCAAGTTTCATAACTATAATATTTAACTGAAAAATTTGCGAAAATAATCCCTGCTATGCTGATGTTTTGATGATTTGAGAAACTTCGGGGATGATTAAACTCCAGTTACCCTAAGAAAATTCTTGCTGATAGGGGGAACTGGTGAATATGTTTGCCAACATCAAAAAGAGGGAAAAAGCTATATTGATGTTTTGATGATTTGACAAACTGTGGAGATGACTCAACTCCAGTTACCTCAAGAATTCTTGTTGATAGGGGGAACTGGTGAATAAGTATGTTATCATCAAAAAGGGGGGAAATATTAGTTCGAAGCTGAGATGTTAGCTCGAACTTGATATGAAGTTTTGATAATTTAACAAACTTATCGATCTAACAAGGAACCAGATCCTTGTTATTGGAACTGCTGACAGTGAGATGAATGATAAACTCCGTGTGAGGTATATTTGTGTGATATCATCAAAAAGGGGGGAAATGTCATATTCTAGATGTTTTGATGATCCTCACAAATGCAGGTCCCTGGTCCCTGGCAGAGTTCTCTCATTCAGATACAAACGGGGTACAGTCGTAAAAGCTGTCATGTCAAGTGATAGATGAAAAGTGCAGTGTCCTACACCAATAAGAAGAGCGGACGAGATTGTATATTTCAGTATCTCACAAATGCAAGGGTTTGTGTCCATTTGAATATAGTCTCTTCTCCAACAACAAAAACACTAGTTTTTGCAACTTGAAAAAGCACATTCAAGAACTCTTGCAAAGGCTAAGAAAATCAAGAACAAGAAATATTCAAAAACAACAGAAGCTCAAGCGTACATTGTGTAGTTGTTTAGGAATACTTTCTTCTGATCTTACAATGTAAGCTGATCCTCAAACTATAAAGTAATCGGTGTGGTTTGATATGAAATTCTAAGTTAGTTAGTTGAACTAATTTAGTGAGCAACCTGTGTGTTGCTTAGAAAATTCTAAATCATTAGTAGGTTAGTGGTTTAGTGGGCAGTCTGTTAGATTGCTTAGAAACTCCTAAGTTGTCTAGAGGGATAGCTTAGTGGGTAGAGTAACATCTACTTAGGCTCATCAAACAATTGTGCTATTGCTTGATAGTGAGATTAAAAACTTTTTCTCACGTTGTTGTAATCAGTTTCCTTTTGCTTGTGAAGATTAGTGAAACGGTTTGAAAATCCTGTGAGACAGGTCGTAGTTTTACTCCCTTGAGCAAGGAGGTTTCCACGTAAACTGCTTGTGTTGTATTCTTCATATAGTTTAATTTTCTGCACTGTTCTTTCTGTGTCAAGGGACCTGGTCCATTGTCTGGTAGTGGACGCACGTATTTCAATAAGTGGTATCAGAGCAGGTGCTCTCTATCTGGTTAACACCAAGAGAGAAATTCCTGCGAGAAATGTCGTCACTACTGAATAAGCATAGAAATTAGTCCCCCACAAGACCTCCTCTGTTTGATAGTAAGCTCTATAAATATTGGAAGATTTGGATGACAGACTATCTCATGGCTGAGGACAGTGAAGTATGTGACGTAATATGTAAAGGTCCTTATGTGCCAACTATGGAGGTTAAAGATGGAGTGGTCACAAGAGTCATTCCCTAAACTAGAAAACAATATAATGACTCTGACATGCTATTAGTCCAGAAAAATCACAAAGCAAGGAAGCTACTGATGTGTGACCTTAGTATAAATGAATACGATCTGATTTCATCTTGTGAATCAGCCAAGGAAATCTGGGATCTGTTGAAAACAACTTATGAGGGCACTGAGGAAATAAGGAAATCTAAGCTAGATCTCTTTACTATTCAGTTTGAAGATTTCACCATGAATAATGGTGAACTCATTCATAAAGTGAGCACCAGATTCTCCAACATCACAGATGAGCTCATGTTCCTTGAAGAACATGTTCCTATTGTCAAGACTGCAGAAGGTAAAGACAAAGAAAGGGACCAGGTCCGTCCCAATAAAAGCAGAAGAGAAGTCTTCTTCGGGGCAGTAAAAAGGGATATGGCTGCACGGGAAAAATACTCAAATGATTCAGATGATTCTGAAAACACAAATAATGGTTTCATGGCAACGTTAGACGAGGAAGATATTGATGAAAAGGTAACTCTATCTTATTTCAAGCAAAACTTGAATACCTTTTCTACTAGTAAGTTGAGAAAGCTGGCTGTTGTATTACTTGATTTGATAAGTGAGATGTCAGATGAGAAGGATCTCGTAAACAACAGCCTAGACATCTTTCAAGATGGAAAAATTGCTTTAGTTTCCCAAATATCTGATATTGAAAGTCAAATGGTTGTTCTAGAAGCAGAAAATCTAGAACTGAAGGAAAAGATAAAAGGGGCTACTACTACAATTTTTAAAGGAAAGAATGAGGTTAGCATCTTGCAGCTGGACCTTGAAAATAAGTTGCATACTGCTGAAATGAAGATTAAAGTGTCTTTCGAGAAAAATCATGCATTGGAGAGGGACCTGGTCCGTGTAAAAGAGGAACTTGAAAATTCCCTCAAATGGACTAATTCCTCTAAGATCCTTACAAATCTACTCGATCAAGGAAATAACATAAAAGGAGATTTGGGCTGCAAAAGACATCTTAAGAGAGACTGTCCTGTGTTGAAAAACTGTGGAGAAAGTTCTTCAAACTATTCCAAACCACGGAATAAACTGAAGAAGGTACATGGTCCTGTGTATGGTCAACAGAAGAACTGGCAGGGACCTGGTCATGCACCTGTTCATAAGTTGAAAAATGTCAATCTGCCTCACTGGACAAAGAATTCTCTTATCATCCCTTTATCTGCTTACTGGGAACTCCAACTGAAGTGGGTTCCCAAGGCTAACAAGTAATATGACATTCTTGTGAGAGGAAGTGGCAACAACCAGTATCGATTCATGAATGGTGGATTCCCAAAGCACTGGACTTCCTCTCTCTCAAGGCACTTCAAAGTGGAGGTGTCTCATTTGGTGATGTCAAGAAAAGATGATAAAGGTTGTGACGATGATGTTAAAGAGAAGCAGATCAGACCATCCTTCAATAATTTCAAGGAAGCTGATGCAGATAATGAACCTGATGAGGGACCCGATACTCTAGACAGTGATGTACAAAGATGATGCAGTTTAAACTGATAATGTGAATGCTGAAGGTGAGAATGAAGAAACTTATCAAGCTCAGTTTGCAAGAAGCAATGTATGACAACTGGATTCCCAATAAGCTGATAAGTTGTTCAAATTCCTCTTCAACAATGACTTCAAAAGAGGTAAAATTATCAAAACCCCTCTTTTTGAAATCACAAGAAAATGAATTGTTGATTATTCAAGTGTATATCGATGAAGTAATCTTTGAAGCTACCTTTTGAATTATTGTGTGAAGAGTTTGCCGCATTCGTGGTAGTGGGTTCTAAATGAGCACGATTAGAGATTTCTTCTTAGAGTTACAGATTCAGCAAAACTCTAAAGGTACCCTCGATTGTCTTGAAAGTACATCAATGAGCTGCTCAAAAAGCTTAACATACTTGAAGTCATGACAATGTTAAAAAAGGGTAATGTTATCATAGAGTTTCGCAAAATGGATGATCAAGTGGCTGACATCTTCACCCTAGGCCTAAGTAAGGACCATCTTGTCAAGAATATGTATGTACTCATAGTGACTTAGCTCAAGGGAAAAAGATAGCACAGCGTGGTCAGGGCAACTGCTGTCTGAACAAAGGAATGGAACTGGTGCTTGTTCAAAGAAGTTGCTGAAAAAGCTTTATGTTTTGGGTGCCTAGACTATTCATACTTTCGTAGGCACTAACTTGAAGATGGATGCTGATGAACCGGTTTCAAAGTCTCATGTACAAAGAAATCACTGTTAAGGTTGCTTGTAGAATCTGAAGATATTTTAAGAAGACAGGGGACCTGGTCCTATTCTGTCCATCGGGAGACTTTTTGATTTGGAGCACATGGTGATGTTGATTATGCTGGATATCAAGCTGATGGAAAGAGTACCTCAAGAGTGGATTATGCTATATGTTGATCTTTCACTCATGGAAAATTAAAAGGCAAGATTCAATTGCTCTTTCATCAACTAAGGCAATAAATGTAGCAAGTGCAGCTTGATGGAATCAACTCTTGTAAGCCAAGCAGCAACCTGAAGCTCTTAAAAATTTGGCTGAAATAATCAAGTTGATGATGTAAATGCTAAAATATTCTTGAATGGATCCTGCCTGAAGCAATCAACTCTTTCATGACTATGCAAAGGGAGCAGGTATCCTTGCTTTTCAGTTATGTATGTTTTAGCAAGTTCAGTTTCATACCTTTTGTAGGTATACACACATGAAAAATGGGCTGAAGGAAAAGAGAGGTCAGGACAGATCTAGGCAATGACATTCAAACTACAGAGAGGGACCTGGTCCTCTCTCGAAGGTTAACACTCTTAACATTGCAGTTTGAGTTACGCATGAGAACCTTGAAATTGCCACATGTCTGTCATTCTAGTATCTGAATGTTGTACCATCTTTTGAGTGCCAAAATGATACCTCACTTTCACCTTCTTTATATTCCATATTGCTTTCTATTTACCCAGAAAAAACAAGTTACCTTTCAAATATCAGGGTGTTTCGAAATTATCTTTTCTCTTTTTTCCAAACACACTTCAAATTGTTAACCTCTTTATTCTTGTTGGAGAATTCTCTAATGAAAATGTTTTAAGTGTGAAGAGGGATATGGTCCTCCATGAAAAATGAAGAAGTGGAAAAGATGATGTTCAGAAAGGGAGAAGTTGATATTATGAAAACTCAAAGTTTTCTGAAGAGGAATGTGTAAAGGGAGAAGTTGATATTATGAGAAGAGGGATCTGGTCCTCAATTGTTGATCTATTCATCTTGGAGGCCTAGAGTTATTTGTTTTACCAATATTTCTGTTATGAGAAACTCAGGCTGGTGTTGGAAGCTATGACAGCTACTCGTGTTAACTAAAATGGTGAAATGGGTTGTCTAAAAGTCCAGCTTCTGAAACAACACTATCAGAGGGACAAGGTGCCAAAAAAAATAAAAAAATAAAATTGGCAGCTCTGAAAATTCAAGAAACAGGTTGGGCTGCACAACATGCTGAATGTTAAGAGATGATTCTGAAAATCTTATGCTAAGAGATATGCTCTATTAATTCTTTTCTTTCAATCCCTTGCCTCTAAGTCAATCCCTTCTCTTCCTATCTCTCTATGTCAGTCCTCATTACTCTTTTTGAGCATTGCTTTGGTTTTCATTTGTAATCATATTTGCAATGCTTTGATGGCTGATCTTTTGTTTATGGATGAAAATTATCTTGTTCCTACTGACTTGTCTCATTACTTTATGCCTTTTTACTCATGCTCAGTGTTGCCCAAGTGGCCATGAATTTGCTGGAACTATATTTCTGTCAACTTGGTTTACTGCTTCAACCCTTTTTTATGATGTCAAAAGGGGGAAAGTTGTTAAGGTAAGGTATGAGATAAATGGTGTTATAACTGCTTGAAGAAGACATGGTGTTGTAACTGATTGAAGAAGACATGGTCACATCGATAGGGGGAATCAATGGTAGCTACTTGAAGAGATATGGTCATGCTGACAGGGGGAATAAATGCTGGCTACCTGACGAGGACCTGGTCCTGCCAATAGGGGGAAAAAGATGTTTGTCATCATCAAAAAGGGGAAAATGCTATGCTGATGTTTTGATGATTTGACAAACTTCGGGGATGATTAAACTCCAGTTACCCTAAGAAAATTCTTGCTGATAGGGGGGACTGGTGAATATGTTTGCCAACATCAAAAAGAGGGAAAAAGCTCTATTGATGTTTTGATGATTTGACAAACTGTGGAGATGACTCAACTCCAGTTACCCCAAGAATTTTTGTTGATAGGGGGAACTGGTGAATAAGTATGTTATCATCAAAAAGGGGGAAAATGTTAGTTCGAAGCTGAGATGTTAGCTCGAACTTGATATGAAGTTTTGATGATTTAACAAACTTATCGATCTAACAAGTAACCAGATCCTTGTTATTGGAACTGCTGACAGTGAGATGAATGATAAACTCCGTGTGAGGTATATTTGTGTGCTATCATCAAAAAGGGGGAAAATATTATATTCTAGATGTTTTGATGATCCTCACAAATGCGGGGACCTGGTCCCTGGCAGAGTTCTCTCATTCAGATACAAACGGGGTACAGTCGTAAAAGCTGTCATGTCAGGTGATAGGTGAAAAGTGCAGTGTCCTACACCAATAAGAAGAGCGGACGAGATTGTATATTTCAGTATCTCACAAATGCAGGGACCTGATCCCGGGCAGATTTCTCTCCATCCAATACAAAATGGTGTACAACTGTAAAGCTGTCCTATCAGTGGTAGGTGAAGCGCCAGAGCACTGAACCAATCAAAATGGAAGAGGTTGGCCTTTTCAAGAACTCACAAAGAAGTTTGCAAGGGACCTGGTTCCGCAAGCAAGGGACCTGGTCCCGCAAGCAAGGGACCTCGTCTCCGCAAGACTGCGACGTGAAAAGGATGAAAAGACAGCTGTCAAAAAGCTGCCAACTCTGAGGGGTTGGTGCACAACTTTTTATGACAGCAGGCTCTCAGCCAATAGCCTCGTCCCAAGGGTTTGTGTCCATTTGAATATAGTCTCTTCTCCAACAACAAAAACACTAGTTTTTGCAACTTGAAAAAGCACATTCAAGAACTCTTGCAAAGGCTAAGAAAATCAAGAACAAGAAATATTCAAAAACAACAGAAGCTCAAGCGTACATTGTGTAGTTGTTTAGGAATACTTTCTTCTGATCTTACAGTGTAAACTGATCCTCAAACTATAAAGTAATCAGTGTGGTTTGATCTGAAATTCTAAGTTAGTTAGTTGAACTAATTTAGTGGGCAACCTGTGTGTTGCTTAGAAAATTTTAAATCATTAGTAGGTTAGTGGTTTAGTGGGCAGTCTGTTAGATTGTTTAGAAAACCCTAAGTTGTCTAGAGGGATAGCTTAGTGGGTAGAGTAACATCTACTTAGGCTCATCAAGCAATTGTGCTATTGCTTGATAGTGAGATTAAATTTTTTTTCTCACGTTGTTGTAATCGATTTCCTTTGCTTGTGAAGATTAGTGAAACGGTTTTGAAAATCGTGTGAGACAGGTCGTGGTTTTACTCCCTTGAGCAAGGAGGTTTCCACGTAAACTGCTTGTGTTGTATTCTTCATATTGTTTAACCTTCTGCACTGTTCTTGCTGTGTCAAGGGACCTGGTCCATTGACTGGTAGTGGACGCACGTATTTCAACAATCCCCCCTAAAATCTGAAAGTCATGTATCAAAATATTGAATGTAGTCAAAAATACGGAAACGCAACCTCAAACAGGAATCTGAGTTTGAACAATGNTATAGCTCTCTCCTCTTGAATCATTCGTGAGCTATGTGTCTGCAAGTTTTCTGAATAGTGATGATCATGACCAATGTATCGAATTGCTGATAAATCTAAATTTTTTTAATTCTAAGAATTCTTTGTAATTTGAAAAGGAGTAGAAATATAATGTATTAACTCTTAAAACTATTAAAATTTATGTCATTTTAACTTTAATTTATGTGACATATTTTTCTCTGTAGTCAATTTCAAAAGAATGATGTATTAATATATTTAATAACATTTTGACTTTAAAATATACATTTTATTGTTAGTAAGAAGATCTATAGTCATATGAACATCTATGATTTGTTTTAAACGACGAGTTTTAAAAGTATTTTTTTAAAAAAATCTTCATAAGTCAAATAAACATTACATAAATCGAAATTGAGTGAGTACAAACTTTAGTTAAGTTTTTTTTATAATTATTTTTTGTTTAACAAAATTTAAAATGAAAATGTTGAACCTTTTTCACAAGTATGTTTTATAAATTTTTTTTATCAATATCTAGTCGATAATAACCAAAATTTTAATATAGGGAAAATTACGCGGATAAGCAAACTTATACTATTTAATTACTCATCATAGCTATAGTTTACTATAATTACCACTCGCGACTAACATTATACATTAATTATGTGGGCTGACTTCGAGTTTGTATAATTAGTCATGTTTTGTATATGTATAATTCGCCAGGATATACAAATAAATATGTATAATATATAATTTTTTAGCCTATATACATATACAATTCACCTCTCTCCCACTCTCTGCCTTCTCTCACTCGCCTCTCTCCTCCCTCTCTTAATCTCGCTTGCCTCTCTCCTCCCTCTCTCAATCTTGCTGCCATTTATACAAATATATATGTATAATATACAGTTATATACAATTATATAATATACAATTCACCTCTCTCCCACTCTCTCCCCTCTCTCGCTCGCCTCTCTCCTCCCTCTCTCGATCTCGCTTCGCCTCTCTCTCTCTCTCAGTCTCGCTTGCCTCTCTCCTCTCTCTCCCAATCTCTCTTGCCATATATACAATTACATATGTATAATATACAATTATCTAACCAATATACATATACAATTCACCTTTCTCCCACTTTTCCCCCCCTCTCTCTCTCCTCTCTCCTCTCTCTCGCCTCTCTCCTCTCTCTCCCAATCTCGCTCGCCTCTCTCCTATATATAACATGTAGCTACAAATTGTAGTTATCAAACTATAGGTATGAAGAGTAATTAATTATTTCTAAGTGGCTATATGAGAAAGTTTCCCTTTAATATAAATAAGGTAATAAAGTAACTTAATTCTGAAATTCAAGTATTGATATTAATTGAGAAAATATTTATTTATAAATTGTAAAGCATTCATAATCTAATATTTAATATGCTTCTTATTCTCGACGAATGACACTAATTTATTATAATTCAAGATTGTAAGAAGTAGAAATTAAGACTAAAAAGTGCAACTCACTGTTATATGAAGGTCAATCCGTAGTTTATCTATTGTGAAAATTTCCTAAGTATATGACATATAATTCTATGACAAAGTAATTTTTGATTTCATATATTTATATTATTTCAAAATTTATCCCGTTAATTGGTTATGTATTTTCTTAAACTACAATTATGCGGTCATTATTTATCAATTCTTACATTATCAACTCTATATTCTTTTTATTTTATATCTATAGAATTGTGCTATTTTTATTTTCTTATGTAAGTCATAATTTTTAAATATAAAATGGATATTATGTTGGAAGTAAAATAGGTTTAATAAAATTATATGAATACTTATGTTTAAAAAACATTATATATAATTAAAAAGGAAAGTACATACATGGAATTAAGATATAATAAATATTATTTTGGAGATAAATAGGTTAAATAAAACTATATGAATACTTAAGTTTAAAAAATATTATATATAATTAAAAAGTAAATTACATAAATGGAAGATTATAGATTATATTGAATATGTTGTAGTAGTAATAAACATAGAAGAACGATTTGAATTGTCAAGAGTATAAAAGTAAAAATATTTTTCACATTATTATTATAATCAAACAAATACAAATTGATTTTTAAATATAAAATAAAATGAGTTTGTTGCTCACACATGAAACAAAATTTTTGTGACTCTTAAAAAGGAAAATTGTATTCTTCTAGTAAACTATTTTTGACAATTATAATTATACAATTATAAATTTAGAACTTTACCTATAATAATGTTTAAAATAACAAAAATTGTCGTTAGTCATCCTTATCATGGCTCTTCTATATAATAGAAATATATTGTGAGGTGTACAATTCTGATCCCAATAGAATATTATGTGCGGACATGCACTCTAATATGTAATTCAAGCGTGCAATACTGATCCCAAAATAACAAATACAATTACAAATTCAAGATACATACGACTTATGAAAATCGATCGGTTTATTGAGGTTTTACCTTGATTTTTTAATCTTATTTGATTTTTTTTTTCTCTCGAAGGAAAGTTAAAGTATAATAATAAATGTTTTGATTTTTTCTAAAAACAAAATATAATTTTCTTCTATATTTGATTTATTATTTCTCCAGACGAGAAGTTTGGATAACTTATAATTCAAGATATTTATTTTCATAACATAACACAATAAGAATCCACAATGTAGACGTTAAGAGTTTAATTTATGGGAGATTTTTTGGTTTTTAATACTTTTTTAATTAATTTTATAATATGTAGGCCAATTGATCATATCATATAATAATATTATGTCTTTTAGTATAATTTTATGTGTCTTTGATTTATCAACCATATAATATGCAGTTATAAACTTCGCATGACGCTCTAATCACTTTCGAACTCAACACGATTCATCGTTACTTCTTTCTCACTTTTCAAAATTTTTAATTTGTAAGTTCAATGCATAAATAGAACAAGAGACTCTTAAATCCATAAATGAGAGTAAAATTATCAATTATTTATTTATGCATATAAATCAAGATAAAGCCACATATTTTTTAAATCTGTTCGCAAGACATGAAATCATTCCAAACAAATAAAATAGTCAAATAACGCATGTCATGGCATCTGTGAGGAGGGCAAACTATTCTATCTTAATTTCGTGCAGAAAATTAGCCCAACCTACTGGCAGTCAAGTCTCACTCGACTCAGCCCTTTCGCAGCCTAATCTGCCTAACGTTCAAGAACGTTTTTCTTCTTTTTCACCTTAGATTATTTTTCAAACTTTAACATAAACTCAACACACAAACGTACGGGCAAACCAACCTTTATATTTATTCTCAAAATCAATAAAATGACTCACTCGTTGAACAACAATTCTGTCCAACTTCGACTTCGACTTAAGGCACAATCACAAATCGATTGTTGCCTTAGACACTTTCTAAAACCCTCACGTTTTATTCTAAGTGTCTTGGTGAAATTCCAGACTTTCTCTTCCCTCTTTCACCTTTAGGATAACATTCTATCCTCATTACTTAGTCAAATTCGTCCAACACCAAGGCTGTCCATTTATAGACACATGTGGCAGCCTTGTGTTTTACATAGCATAGTGTTGTGACACATGTCTAACACTTGTCAAATGCTTAGCCTACTAAAATATAAATCAGTTGACATCCCCAACTGATAAAAAACATTCAAAATTCGAATTCAAAAAGCTATTACAAGATACAACGAATCTGGACACAAGCGGTTACAAAAAGATAACCGCCGCATGTGCTTGGCATGTGATCTTTGCTGGCTGGATTTCGTTGCTTAGCTGCATTTTCCTTCAATATTTTTGACTCTAATACAATGTCTAAACATTGTATAATCAATGCCTCATCAAATCCCATCCGAATCCATCCGCACATTTGCCATGCTTGCGCCCTGCCGACGCCTGCCGACGCCTTGCTTTGGCAATGCTAACTTTTAATCCACTCGTGTCATTTCTTGTTTTCTTGTTGCGTTTCATTCACAATTGACAATGCTTCAATTTAGCTCAGCTCAATTTCCCCGCATTGACCAGACCATGTGATTTTCGCATGCCAACCTTGCCCACAACCGATGTCGGCCAGCGTCCAAGTCATGCCATGGGCTGTTGTCTTGCCAACGCCCATGTCATGTCTTGACACTGTCTTACTAATATATTTTGAACCCATTTGACCATGCCAACACTTTGCTCACACAACGCATGACTGATTCCACCCACATTTTGGCCTTTGGCAAAGTCAGTCATGCCAACCCTTTTCCATGCCCATGCCTATGTCGAGTCACTTGGTCAGGTCCTAACAATATCCATATCTACATAAATGTTTGTCATCTCATTTATATGGACCCCCATTATGCATTACCCTTCTATTTAATAAATTAATATACTAACAAGATGAATAGTCAATAAGAAAGTCTCAAATCATCCTAAACGAAGTTCAGAAAAGTAAATTATAATTTGCCCTTTCTCAAAGTCACTAAATCGTCAAAATCCAACCAAATGTGTAACTTTGGGTGAATATGAGTCAATAGACATTCATATTTTCATAAAAAAGAATCGACTCAAAAATTAAATTAAAAATTTAATTTTTTTAATTTAATTTTGAACTTCTTGTCAAATCTAAAAATTTCTTTAAAATTAATTTACTTATAGACAAAAAAAAAACTTATATGCTAAAAATTAACCAAAGTAGATTGTTAATCAACTTCCAAATAAATGAAATACATGAATTTTACTTTGGGAAAAATCCCTCATTTTTCTCAATTTAAAATACTAATTCAATCACTAGTTCAACGAATGATGATCCTAAAATATGCAATTAGCCGAATTTAACTTTAATTATTTTGAACAATTTATAGAATTGAATACATATTAAAATTACAAGTTGTAATTTTTATGTGTAAATGTAGATC
Source organism: Solanum lycopersicoides (assembly GCA_022817965.1). Taxonomy (NCBI): domain Eukaryota; kingdom Viridiplantae; phylum Streptophyta; class Magnoliopsida; order Solanales; family Solanaceae; genus Solanum; species Solanum lycopersicoides. Next base: position 66,337,303 of record CM040623.1, on the reverse strand, counting down.
AATGGTTTATTCAATTTTACTATTCTATACTGTCTTTTCAATTTTAAAAGTTGACCATATATATTATTTTAAAATTGAAAAATGACATTTGTAAGTGATCAATTTACTAAGATGATAATTATTCCCAAATAATTTAAGTGAAGAAAAAGGCGAACATGACAACAAAATTGTTCTTCTAGCTAGTTAGACGGTCATAAAAAATATCGTCCGGCAATTATTTACCTTAACTCAATTGCATAATAATTCAAGGGTATAATTGAAAAGAAGTTTGTATAAAGTGTTAATCCAAACATAGAATAAGGTGAGAAACAATTAACCAAACACTTGGTAAAAATAATTTCTGCATTACTAATCCATGCACAATTAATCTTGCATTACTAATCTTACTTATCCCTATATTATTAATCTTTGTACCAAACAACCTCTCATACTCAAAAGAAAAGGCAGAACACAATCAGATAAGCAAGAGCAATATTTGAGAAAGTTCTGGCAATAATCAAAATGTCCCAAATATAACAAACGAGCTTGTAAAACATGTTTCATAGTCATAGTTTTCTAGTGTAGTTATCGTGTATTAGAAAGTTTAATTGAGTTGTAACTTATTAATGCTTTCCTAGATTTGTGTCTACTAAACAATATCGAAGTGTGTGCTAAGTGCTAACTTCAAGTTGTGTTAAAATTCTAACGGCCCCACTTATTATATATGAACAAGTTGAATAGTTATAAAGTGTCATTTCAATTGGGTGGTGTGGTAGATATATGTCACTTTCAATGGGTGCGATATTGCCAAAATGAATATGAGCCCCCACACCCGCAAAAGTTTTAACCCGCCCCACCGCACAAACACCATAAGCTGCCCCGCTCATCTCCCGCCTCATTGACATCCTTAGACATTGGACAGGTTTCTAACACATTGGGATATAGATTCTTTTTTATTTTATCCATTATCTTTTATTCGGTATTTGTATTGGAGTACAAATAATTCAGATTCATGTCGGATAGATAGGAATTCATTCGAGGATAGCACTCTGACGCTCACTTTAAAGATTTTTTTCATATCAAATGATTCAACCAGAGATAGTCAATTAAGAGAAGAACAATCTCATCCATTGCATCACAAATTCTCATGATAAGCTATAAACTCTCATTATATATTTAAGTTGTGAATTGTGAAAGTATACAAATTTATATTTTAAGTTATCATTTACTATAAGTTAACCTAAAACTTGCTTTATCCTATTATTTATCTATTTATCTCATAAATAGTCAGTTTTTGTAACTCTAAGGTCTTTAAAAATTTAGAATCCACTTATTTACGCTATTATCCTTTCGAATGTTTATCACTTATCAGCCATACGTTATGCTTCGTAGATGGATAAGTGCAAACAAAGCCCCAAATTTGACTTGATCTTATTTTAGATAAATAATTAAACCAATAGTAATTATTTGTTTCAACTCATTCTATCTTAAAAAGATTAATTCCTTAATAGGTTTAGAAGTAATTTTGATGTGAAATAATATAAAACCAAACAAAAACATGTCTTATTAATTAGTTGGCTTATTTGCAAATTATATGTGGACGGCCGTGCCTTTTTCTATAAAGACGATACCTAATTAGTTTTCCAACTTTGGTTGGCGCTATCGATGCTAGTGTGTGTTTCAGCAACAGCAAATTGTATACGACTTCCAGCTATTTGCTTTATTGAGGTCTGGCCAGTTCATGATTTATAGGACTAATCGAACACATTTATTATTTTGGCCTTTTGGGGGTTCATCATATTATTGTGGGATGATAAAAACAAAATTGAATTATAAACTTAGGGTCCATCTGGTCCACTCCATCAGGCTAATTCTATTCACTCACATTCTGTGCTTGCATCAAAGATTTATCTTATCGGATATTACTAACGTCGAAAAAAATATAAATAATATTCTACTAGCTAGAAATATAGATAATTTAAAGATATGAGAAGTGGAATGTATAGATAATTTTATTCAAATATGTTCAAATTTTATTTATAATGATGAATAAACAATCTTATTTATACGTTTGAGAAATCACTCTAAATGTCACCATATTAAATGTCATAATAAATAGATACATAATTATCTAAATGATTCATAAAAACTAGGGAATATAAATACATGAATATACGAAAATTTATATATTGAGAATATGGACAATCCACTAATTTAATGTATTTATAACACTATCTTATATATGTTGCTTTATTGTGAAAATGGAATGTAGATAATGTTTTATGATAAGTGTAAGTTTAGAGTTAAAAGAGTTTTTGAGGATCTTTCACTAATATAATGGCTGGTCAATTAATGTTTTGATTCCGTCGAATTTGAGTACCTAAAACTTCATTATTCGAATACAATCACATCACACTGACTCCCAAAATCAGTCTACTTTTGGAAGCACAACCCCTTTATTCCACAACATAACCCACAATTATATATCATCAAACTTCATTATTGTGGTTATTCGTTATAATTATATTTTATTATGATGATTTTATTTTCTCTAAAATTGATTTTTCATGTTATATTTTATTTTATAACATTTTATATAAAATAACAATAATGACATTTATTGTTATTTTACAAATATTATACAAATATTTCTATCATATTTATTAATACTCTTTATGATTTGAAATAATTATATTTTATTTCACTATTTAATAATTTCATATTATATGTTAATTTTTTTTCCTTTTTTAGATATATATATTTTTTGCAACTATACACTAAAATAGAAGGAGAGGCAAGGGAGAACAAGAAGAAAGCGAGCAAGATTATATCTATGTGATATTCATACTCAAATTTTGTGTAATAAAAAAAAGGGCAACTTTTATATATAGCAAACATAAAATTCATATTTGTATGTTATAAAAAAGTTTGCATAATTGTGCTCCATAGCAAACTTATATATGTATAATTCGCTATACATATACAATTGAAGCGAATTGTATAAAACGAGAAAGAGAGAAATTATATACAATTTAAATTGTATAAAACGAGAAAGCGAGAAAAGCGGAATTGAATTGTATAAAATGAGAAAGAGAGAAATTGTATAGAATTTAAATTTGTAAAACAAGAAAGAGAGGAAGGCAAAAAGAGACTTGTGCAGGGAATATTCAATTGAATCGAATTGTATAAAACGAGAGAAAGAGAGAAATTTTATACAATTTGAATTTGTATAAAACGAGAAAGGCAAAAGAGACTTGGACAGGGAAATATTTGTATTGTATAATTATAAGTGAATATGACAAAATATATGTATTTGCATGTGTTTATACAATTTTCTCCGCTTTATATAATTAGAAATACAATTTATACAAAGCGAGAGAGCGAGAGAGCGAGAGACAGGAAAAAGCCAGCGAGAGAGGGAGAGTGGCGAGCGAGAATATGAGGGAGAAAGTGACTGGCAAACAGTTTGATATGGAAAACAAATAAATCAAAAGATAGCTACTATATTTATTTTATATTATTAGTTTGTCATTTTATACAATTATCCTAAAAAATCATACATATATATCATGATTTCGAAGTGTTGAACTAAGGCATTTTTCAGCTTTTAATTTTTATTTTTTCCTTAATAAGAAAAACATCTTACTGAGTGGGTGAGAACAGACTGTTACTAATATCTCGGTCACACTCACAAATTTCTCTTTTGGCTTTCTGTCTATTCATACACAAGAAAACTTTTTTCGTTGTGGCATCTATAATATTATTTCTCCTGTTCCAATTTAATTTATGTGACATTATTTTTATTAAATGTCTCATAAAAAATATTACTTCCTTAATTTTAAGTTATTATTCTAATTTCTTTTTAATTCATTTAGAAAATAATGTAATTTTTTCATTTTAGCATTTTTTTTTAATTCTATCACTTCACATGACATTTTTAAAACCATTAGATAAAGTTATTTTGATACATTTAACATATGTTCAATTTAAAGTTATTTAAGAATTTCTTGACAAATCAAAATAGGATAAATAGAGTATTTTGTTTTATAATTAGAAGTAACTTAAAAATTTTCTTTATCTTAATAAAATAGTTTATATATAATAACATAAATACTAAAATCTGTTTTGAATCATAAATTTAATAACTTTATATTCTTTTAATAAATTTTATTGGGAAACTTACATAAATATACTATAATAAAAAAATATTTACCATTTATAGCAATAATATTTCTTTTCACTTGATCACTTTCAATTCATTTATAATACAAGTTTAATTCATATTACAAATAACAATTTTTTATTCACATATAATACAAATTTTAATGATAGATAATTCATTTATCACACATTTTAATACACTTATAATACAATGTGTCAAATTTTTACCAAACAAACATAATATATTTTAAAAAACAAATATTATTCATATATAATTCATATATATTGCATACATAATTCACTTTTAATACATATTATAGATTTAACATATTATTGCTATAAATGATAATAAATAAAAAGTATTACTAAAATCAATAATTATTTATTAAAATATACCTATTCATGTAATTTTTTCGATTTTATATCAAAGTCAAATAGTATAAGGAAGAAAAAGTATATGCTCTAATCAACTTAATGGCATGTTACGTTTATCAACTTTTCTTTGGTGGTGGAGGCTGCGTCATTAACATATACTAAATGGTTCTGATGTATTACTAGTGAAATATCCATCGATCAATCTATATCACTTGATGGTGTAATATTCATAGAATAAATTCAGGCCGTGGATTTTTCTCTACAGTTATATTCGAATGATATTTATTTTGCGATAGATATAAAATCGAAAATCACGATTTTAAATTAGCATTTGAACATGTAATTTGAAATCTATATTTCGAATAAATTTAGCGCAAAACACAATGCAACGTGTGCAAGCATCTATACAAATAGTTCACCCCTCCCGCTTTGTAAAAGATTCTAAATTTTAGCAATACAATAACGTCACACACTATTTCTTTAAGCATCAAGTTGATATTTACATAGCAGTATTAATAGTTCTACGTAATCATTGTGTATAGATGATGTAGTAATTGGAGTAAATTATTGGGTAATACTTAGTGGAAATTAAATGTGTTAGGCGAATGAAAGGGCACTCATTTGCTTAGTGTAAAATATTCTTCTTGAAGATGCATCAAATTTCGTCTTATATTTAGTATTATGAGAGTGTAATTATTAATCTATTTGGTATTATACTCACAAATTGAATTTGAATGGTGATACTAGTATTTACCTTTAAAACCATGAATATCGATGTGAAATGTTGAGATTTAAAGTTTGTTTGATATTGTCGTTGGAAGATTAAAATTGCTTTTTTGAAGAAAAAAAAGTGCTTATGTCACAAATTAATATGTCTTAAATTATTTTAAAATATCCAACAATCCCCAATATATTTTAAAATAATTTTGAGATAGAAAAACCCGACTTGCTTAATTTTGTATGATTAAAATGTAATAGGTTTGGTGTCTTTCGGACTATGAACCAAACTTAGATCGATAAAACTTTACTTACAGAATTATTGGTGAAATATAAAATTTCTATGAACCAATTATTCTTTTGTAAGCCAGAGATTCTACCAATCACATTTTAATCCTCATATTTTGTTGTTCAACGCGGTTTTGCGCCAAAAGCCATGCGCGTGTCTGGTATTCATGAGAGCTCTAGAGACTAGGTCAAGTCTCATAGGAGCGGCCACACTCTACTTCTCATATAGGTGAATTCATCAGGTGTATACTGCTTTAAATGTACCATCCATAAGGACTATGAATTCATTAAGAGTTAATAACTCATCCCTCATTTTAAGTAGCAGTTCAAGCACTCTCAGTTAGTGCGCAGAGTCAATATTGACTTGTTATTACGCATATGAACCTACTTCATGGGATCTCCAATCACATAGGTTGGGTTACCGTCTCTATTGACAATCATATTAGCCTTAACCCCATCTCTTTCGAGGATTGAAGAATTAACTTTCTTCCTACGGGTTTAGTCAGTGAATCAACCGAGTTCAATTCTGACTTCACATAATCAATGGAAATTACTCCATCTCTCAGCAGCTGTTTAACGACATCATGTCTCAATTTCATGTGTATACTCTTACAGTTGTAAGATTTATTCTTCGCAATAGCAATTGTGGCTTGACAATCACAGTGCATAAACACATGAGGCAATTCATCCTCTATTAAAGGGATATTCACTAAAAAAATTCTTAGCCATTCAGCCTCAGAACCAGAGAGCTACAAACTCTAACTCCATAGTCGATCTATCAATGATCGTCTGTTTAGCTGATTTTCATGATATTGCGCCACCACCTAAGGTGAACACATATCCACTAGTGGATTTTGTCTCATCTGAATCAGAGATCCAGTTTGCATCACAATACCCTTCTAATGTAGAAGGAAATCCACTATACATGATACCATAATTCATGGTTCCTCTCAAATATTTCATTAGTCTGTTTAATGCACATCAATGCTCTTTATTGGGATTATGAGTATATCTACTCAGTCTACACACAGCATAAGCTATATCAGGCTTAGTGAAATTCATCAAATGCATCAGACTCTCAATAATCTGAGCATACTTAGATGAGCTATTGGGTCACCTTTATTCTTTTTCAATTGAGAGTTAGCATCATAAGGAATGGTAACAGGTGTCACCTCAAAATTTTCAAATTTTTTAAGAAGTCTTTCCTCATAATGTTCTTGTGACAACATTATACCATCTTCACTCCTTATAACTTTAACTCCTAATATCATATTTACTTCACCCATATCTTTCATATCAAAATTAGTAGACAAGAATGATTTGGTATTCTGTATAATATTTAAACTTGTATCAAATATAAGTATGTCATCAACATATAAACATATTATCACATAATTATTGTCTACAATTTTAGTATAAACACATTTATCCACTTCAATAGAAGAAAAATCATCTTTTATCAAGACTTGATCAAATTTTTCATGACACTGCTTAGGAGCTTGTTTAAGGCCATAAGGAGATTTAACTAATTTACAAACTTTATTTTCTTATCCAGGAATAATACATCCTTCAGGTTGAACCATATAAATTTCTTCTTCTAAGTCACCATTTAAAAAAGGTATTTTTTCATTCATTTGATGGATAAAAAACTTATGAATTGATGCTAGGGCAATTAAAATTTGAATAGAAGAAATTCTAGTCACTGGTGCAAATGTATCAAAATAATCAATTTTTTCTTTTTGAGAAAAACATTTCGCTACTAACCGAGCTTTATATTTATCTATAGATCCGTCAAGATTAAGTTCTCTTTTGAAAATTCATTTACAACCAATAGGTCTTGCACCATGAGGTAAATCAATTAACATCCATGTATTATTTTTCATGATTGAATCAATCTCAATTTTTATTGCCTCTTTCAAAAATTTAGCATCAGAAGAAGATATAGCTTCAGAATAATTTACTGGTTCACTGTCAACAAGAAAAATTTGAAAATCATTTCCATAAGAGAAATATTCTTTCCTAGGCCTTTTACTCCGTCTTAGTTCTTCAATATTAGAAATAGACTCACTATTTCTTTCAGCATGTACATGAGAAAGTTTATCACATAGTGGAAAAATATATTCAAAAAATTCAACATTTTTGTCTCAATAATTATATTGCAATCAAGCACATCACTCTTTAAAACGAGAAATCTATATGCAACACCATGTTCAGCATATCCAATAAGCATGCAATCAGCTATTTTTGAACTTATTTTTCTCTTCTTAGGTTCAAGCAAGAGACCCTTAGCAAGACACCCCCATACTTTTAAATATTTCAAATTAGGCTTATAACCTTTACATAATTCATAAGGTGTTTTGCCAGTTCTTTTATGAGGAATTCTATTTTGCAAGTGACATGCAGATAATATAGCTTCACCCCACAAATTATCAGGTGCATTAGAACTTATTAACATAGATTCATCATTTTCTTTAATGTTCTATTTTTCTTTCAGCTACTCCATTAAATTCAGGAGAGTAAGGTGGAGTTACTTCATGAATAATTCCTTCTTTTTCACAAAAGACATTTAAGGATAAATACTCTCCACCTCTATCAGATTTAATTTTTTTTTATTTTTCTACTAAGTTGATTTTCTACTTCAGTTTTATAAGAAATAAAGGCATTAAAAGTATCATCTTTATTTCTAAGTAAATATAACTTAGTAAATCTAGAAAAATCATCAATAAATGTCACATAATATCTTTTACCACCTCCAGTCATTGTTTGTTTTAAATCATCTAAATCAGTGTGAATTAAAGACAATAATTCAGTTTCTCTACTTACTGAAAAATATGACTTTTTAGTAGTTTTAGCTTCCGCACATATTTCACATTTATTAATATTATTTGAATCTAAGTCAGATATCAAACCAAGTGTTTGCATATTTTTTATGTAAGAGAAATTAACTGTCCTAATCTAGCATGCCATAAAGAAATAGGTTCAACCATGTAAGCAAAAGAAGATGACTTTTCATTCACAACATTACAGACATTAAGTACAAAAAGTCCTTGGTTACGATAGCCTTTTCTCACAAACACATCACTTTTTGTCAATATAATCTTTTCAGATTCAAAAGACACTTTCACTCCAACTTTATTAAGCAAGGCTATGGAAATTAGGTTTGCACGCATAGTAGAAACATGTAGCACATCCATAAGGGATAAAGTTTTTCCCGAAGTAAGTTTCAGGAGCACTTTATCCTTACCCAAGACTTTGGTAGTTCTTGAGTCTCCAAGGTAGACTACTTCACTGTCATCCCCTATTGATGTATAGATGGCAAATTCTTCTCGCTTCGCACAAATGTGTCGAGTAGCCCCAGATTCTACTACCCAGTCTTTTATATGTGCTACAATATTTACTTGAGAAATGACAGCTGCAATAATTTCATCTTCTTCATCTAACTTAGCCTTGGGAGGATAACTCTTTTCTTTGTCATTTTTTATTCTCTTCCTACACTGTGCGGCATGATGACCTGGTTTTCCACAAGTAAAACAAGAACCTTTCTTTTTCTTAAAATTGGAATTATAAAACTTGTAACCATTAGACTTATTTTCATACCTTTTGTTATTGCCGCTTTGGCCTTGTACTAAGTTAGCCTTGAACGCCAACTCCTTTTCTTTGAATGTCTCATTTCTGTTGGTGTCTTCAATCAGAATGTGAGTCACTATTTGCTCAATAGTGAAATTTGTCTGTTTGTGTTTTAAGTTATTTTTGTAGTCATTCCATGAGTCCGGTAATTTTTCAATTAGCAATTCAACAATAAATTTTCTGGTAGAGTGATCCCTTCGACCTTTAAGTTTTCAAGTAATTTTGATATTCATTGATTTGAATTTTCATCTCCTTTTCATTACTCATTTGCCATTGGTAAAATCTTCCAACCACAAACTTGTGTTGGTAGCATCTTCGGCAGTGAATTTTTTAATCAAGGCTTCCCAAATGACTTTTACTTCTTTGCAGCTACAGTATACATCAAACAATTCATTAGAAATAGTTTGTAATATAGTATGACGACATACCTTAGTTGCATATTGCCATGATTCCAAGATTTGTTATCGACGTCTACACCCGGTTGTGGATGTAATAGTGCATGTGCAACACCATGAACATCGAGCAATAAAAATACACGTTCTTGCAATCTTTTGAAATTTTCATTAGCGAAAATTTCAATGTTTGACACATCTGGAAACGGTTTGGCATATGGTAGGATAATTGGAACTGGAGAAACATGAGTAGCACTAACATTGATGGTGTTAGAAATAGTTTCAGAAGTATTATTATTATTTGCCATAGTTTCTTAGATTGTTGGAAATATATAATAAAGATGGGGAAATTATAACATCAAAATAATAATAATACAAGAATTAAGATAAATACTACTACAATATTGTTCTTTAAGTAATATATTTATATATATATATATATATATTTCTCGAGTCGTGCTAGGCACTGTCCTAAGAAACTATTTCAGCGGTGTGAAATGTTTTCCCAGGATTAAACAAGTCTTCTCTAATTAATTAGAGGACAAAGGAATCAACAAAATATAAATAACACAAAATAAAGCAAGTCGAAAGAAAATATTTGAAATTGGCTAAGTCTTACTCTTCACTTGGTTATCTTTCCTCAAGACCTCATCAACTTATACATAGGTGAATTTTTTCCTTCAAACTTGGCGAAGAGGACAACATTACTTGGAGATAAAGGAAATTAATACTTGGAGACAAAGGAAATAAACTTGGGGACAAAGTAGATTAATACCTGGTGATTAAATTTATGACATATGCTCATTAATTATCAACTTAATAACATAAGTGATTATGTCACAAATTAATATATCTTAAATTATTTTAAAATATCCAATATTTTTTGGCTAAAATCATCCCTAAAGTATGATTTAAACTTAAAGTACATCCTTGTGTTATATAAGTAAACAAAAAACATTCTTGCACTATCCAAAAAGTTGCAAAATTCATCCTTTTGTCTATTTTCTTAAGAAACTCACACCACCAACAAAATAATGTGTTAAGTCGAATGAATATATGTATACATGGTTAAACTATTCAAGTTAGGTAATTTTTCTAAATTTTAGAAATTCAGGGGTCAAATCACATTCACACAAAATATATTCAAATTTTGAATATTATTTGTAAGTATGACAAAATACAACTCCAACTTTAATAATTTCAAACAAAGTAATTTTTTTCATAACTAAACACCTATGCAATTGCACTAAAGTTTCAGCATTTATGTAAATTGTATAGAATGTGAATTGCATTGTATATAACTGATGTACCGTGGGTTTACGGTACTTTTAATGCTTTTTTCTTAAGTTTAGTGTGTGTCTAAAGCCTTTTTGTGTTGATTTTGATGTAGGTTTCTCTTTATTTGCAGGAAATCTGTCCAAAGGAGAACGCGGAGATTATGAGCAGAAATTGCAGAAGTGACCACCTACGGAGCCCACGACGGTCCGTCGTGACTGTGACGGTTCGTAGGTGGCACCGTAGTGAGAAGAAAATAGCTACTGAAGGAAGTTGGGGAAGTCTGACAAAGTGTGGGACTACGAAAGCTCACGACGGACCGTCATAGCCACGACGGTCCGTCCTGCATATTCGTTGTGGTTGTCAGAGAGTAGTCCCAGTACCCAAGTCCAAGAAGTTTCTAAGTGTTGTGAAACGGAACCCCTCGACGGACCGTCGTGCTTGCAATGATCCGTCACACCTGTCCGTCGAAGGTAACAGAGTTGATGAAGGAAGTAGCAGAGATTAGAGTTTAAGTATGGAACAACGGAGGCCACGACGGTCCGTCACATGGGTCGTCGACTCAGACGCGTTTTGGACAGATTTTCCTTATTTAGATTCCCTATTTTATTAGGTTTTGTTTTATTATAAATAGTTCTAAAAACCTCGTTTTTGGGGTTAGACGTTTGGATATTTTCCAGTTCTCTTGTTTAAGTATTGAACGATTGATTTTGGTATTTGATCATACTTTTCCGGAATTGATTGTTAGTGTGTTTGTGAATTATTCAAGTGAATTTCTGGATTTTCTTCATTCTCATTAAAGTAAGTGCATGAATTCTTATATTATCAATATGAATTGTGTGATTATGACAATGGGTAACTAAACTCCATAACTAGGGTTGTGGGAACCATGGATAAATAACAAGGTAAAATCTAGCTAAAATAACAATTCTAGAATAGTGTCTTGAATGTATTGATAATTGTTTCGTTTAGAAGTCTTTTTAACGGATGGCCAACGTTAGAACTCGCCTTAATGCTACTTGCCGGACCAAGGAGGTAGATAATAGGAAAAGAATTATCAACGTAGATTTAGTGTATACTATCTAATAGGCTAGTGTCGGTTGGTACGAAGTAACAACTTAGTCAAATATCGATTATGATGCTTAATATGAGGTAAAGATAAGGTTTAGTAAAGCAACACACGTAGCCGGACCAAGGTGCGGAGTGAAATTCTCTAGATGCCTGACCAAGGATTTAGAGATACCTAACTTATCACTTTACATGCAAAATATTAAGATATTAGTAAAGAATTGTTATAGTTAGAATTACCGAGTTAGGAGCCTGTGGGGAACACTTAAGCCCTAGTTACTCTCATCACTTGATTAAACTCCAATACTTGAACAGGTTAGTTGATTACTTTAATTTAGTTAATTACTTTTATTAATCAAAAAACCCCTTTAGTTATTTGTTTTCGGAAAATAATTGACTAAATAGAAGTAATACTAGAATAAAGTTAAGTCTAAACCATTTTCCTCGTGGGATCGACCCCAACCTCATTAGTTGGGTTCTTTACTTGATACGACCGCTTTTCTTCTTATTTGAGAAGTAAGTTTGAGCGTATCAAATTTTGGCGCCGCTGCCGGGGAAAGTGACTTTTAGATTAACTTAAAACTTATTACTAAAGTTTAGTCAATATTTTTCTAATTTTACTTTTCCTGTTGTTTTTGTCACTTGCAGGTCTAATCCTCGTGTATGCCAATTACGCGGAGTAGAAGAAAACCCTTGTATTCATACGACCACGAATTAGAGCATACACTGCGCAATATGAATCAAAACTTGCATATTAACGACGATGATCCCATCAGGACATTCCAGCTCCAGTTGATGCTCATGGTCGGTTATTACCTGAAAATCGTGATGAAGATGAACAAAGGGGACAATACCCCGCTCTACGCCCTCAAGAGTACTATAGGGGTTATGATAACATCGCAGACTCTGATGGGCCACTTGTCTTGCCCCCTCTACCACACGGCCACACTTTTGTGGTAACCAGTAGTCTGATGCAAATGCTCACTGCCAGAGGTTTGTTTTCAGGGCTACCTTCTGAGGATCCACATGCCCACATCGCTAAGGTAAGGGCAGTGTGCAAAAGTTGTGTAGGGAGGCCCGATTTGAATATGGATGTAATAGGGCTAAGAGTATTTCCTCTTTCATTGACGGGAGAGGCTGCTATCTGGTTTACTGAGCTCCCTTATAACTCAATCTTCACTTGGAATCAACTGAGGGATGCTTTATTAGCACGTTACTACCCGGTCTCTAAGAAACTAAACCACAAAGACAGAGTGAACAACTTTGTGGCACTACCGGGAGAGAAGTTCGTGGGATAGGTTCACTTCATTTTTGAGAAGTGTCCCCAATCACCGCATTGATGATGAGTCACTAAAGAATACTTCTATCGGGGACAAGATGATAATAATAAAGCAGTGTTGGATACGATAGCGGGTGGTTCTTATGGGGAGTGTCCTTATGCCGAGAATGCTGAAAAGTTAGAGAAAATCTCCCGAAATAATAAAGCTTGGAGTACTAGGAAGTCAGATACTGAAAGAAACACCTTCGCAGTGCAATCCGCACACAACCCAGCCACAGACGAGATTCGTGAAGAGATGGCTCAAATAAGAACTGAGTTTGGGTTGGTATTAAAATTTGTCACTGGGGTGCAGAAAAGGTAAATGCAGTGAACTACTTGTCTAAACCACCACCGCCAAATGATAAATATTATTATGAGGAGGATTCCTATGCGGTGAATGAGCAGACGGGGGGTTTCCGACCGAACGTCCAAGGCTCCAATCAGGAGAATTGGCGCCAAGGTCAAGGAAACTAAGGTCGGAACTATGATAATTATAACCGCGAGGGTCATTATGTCCGAGATGGAAATTACAACCGCGACAACAACTTCAACCGGAGTAACTATGGTAACAGAAATGATAGGAGTGGGCCCTATGTTCCTCCTCAAAATCGTGAAGTTGCTCCTAGGGATGGTGGAGGTAGTATGGCGCGAGTTGAGGATATGTTGCACAAAATGATGAGGAGGTTCGATGCTAGTGATGAACACACTAAAGAGTTAAGAAGTGACTTAGCGAGTGTTGGGCAGAAAGTTGATACACATGCAATCTCGATTAAGCAGCTTGAGTTGCAAATGGCCCAATTATCTGCAACTGTGAACACACGGCAACCGGGCACTCTCTCTAGCAACACTGTCCAAAATTCGAAAAATGATGGACATTGTATGGCAATCACTACTCGGGGTGGTAAGCAGACCATTGACCCACCTATGCCGTCTGATGTAGAAAAGGTGATAAGAGATGATGATAAGGTGGTGGAGGTTAGTGGTGAGTTAGAAGATAAAACGGGAAAAGATGTTGAAGTGCCCAAAAAGGTGACTCCCATGTCTAGACCACCACCTCCCTTCCCACAAAGACTAGTGAAAAAGACCGAGGATGGTAAATACCGGCGTTTTATAACGATGTTGAAATAACTTTCCATCAATGTCCCTTTGGTAGAAGCTTTGGAACAAATATCCGATTATGTTAAGTTCATGAAAGATCTGGTTACGAAGAAAAGATCGGTCACTTTTGAGGATGATGATAGAATGCAGCACTGTAGTGCTATTGCTACAAGATCTCTAGTGCAAAAGAAAGAAGATCCGGGTGATTTCACTATTCCTTGTACAATCGGGTTATTATATTTTGCGAAAGCATTATGTGATCTTGGGGCAAGCATAAATCTCATGCCCCTCTTGATTTACAAGAAGTTGGGTTTGGATGATCCAAAGCCCACTGCGATGCGGCTACTAATGGCCGATCGAACAGTAAAAAGGCCTATTGGGATACTCCACGATGTGGTAGTAAAATGGAGTCGTTCATATTTCCAGTCGATTTTGTTATTCTTGATTGTGAGGTCGATTTTGAGGTGCCTATTATTCTTGGGAGGCCATTCCTTGCTACGGGTAGAGCCTTGGTTGATATGGAAAAAGGGCAGATGAAATTTCGATTGAACAACGAAGAAGTGACCTTCAACATTTGTAGGTCCATGAGGCAGAGTGGTGAGCTCCAATCGGTGTCTGCCATATCCTACAAAGTTGAAAAGTCATCTGAGGTACAAATTGAAGAACGTCTGGGTGTAGAAGCACTAGCGGCAGTGATCATGAATTTTGATAGCGATTGCATTGAAGAGTATGGTTCATTGGTCGCGGCACTTGATCGAGGTGATGTTCGGTTTAAACCGAAGAAATATGAGTTAGATATGAAGAATCGCGAGTCTCCACCCGCGAAACCATCTATAGAGGAGGCTCCAAAGTTAGAACTAAAAGCTCTACCACCTCATCTGAGGTATGAATTCTTAGGAAATGGTGACACTTTGCCGGTAATCATTGCATCAGATCTGAATGTACAACAAGTTGAGAGTGTAGTGAAAGTGTTAAAAAGGTTCAAAAGTGCTATTGGGTGGACTATTGCGGATATTATTGAGATCGCTTCCGGTATTTGTTCTCATAAAATCCAACTCATGCCCGATCATAAGCCAAGTATTGAACACCAGAGACGCTTAAATCCGCCTATGCAAGAGGTAGTGAAGAAGGAAATTATTAAGTGGTTGGATGCGGAAGTAATATATCCGATCGCTGATAGCAGTTGGGTATGCCCTGTTCAGTGTGTACCTAAGAAAGAGGGAATTACTGTGGTCCCCAATGAGAAAAATGAACTTGTTCCAATGAGACCGGTGACTGTATAGAGGGTGTGTATGGATTACCAAAAATTAAATGCATGGACCGAAAAAAGACCATTTTCCTATGCCCTTCATGGATCAGATGTTGGATACACTTGCCGGAAAAGGGTGGTACTGTTTTCTTGATGGTTATTCGGGGTATAATCAGATTTCTATTGCACCGGAAGATCAAGAGAAAACCACCTTTACTTGTCCATATGGGACCTTCGCGTTCAAGAGAATGCCGTTTGGGTTGTGCAATGCACCCGCCACATTTCAGAGATTTATGATATCAATATTCTCTGATATGGTGGAGGACACTATTGAGGTGTTTATGGATGATTTTTTTGTGGTTGGTGACTCATTTGAGCGGTATTTGAGTCATTTATCTGAGGTTCTTAAGAGGTGTGAAGACTGCAATTTAGTACTAAATTGGGAAAAATGTCACTTCATGGTGAAAGAAGGTATTGTATTGGGTCATCGCATTTCAGAGAAGGGTATAGAGGTTGATCGAGCTAAAGTCGAGGTAATAGATAGACTTCCCTCACCTATCTCTGTAAAAGGTGTGAGAAGCTTTCTTGGGCATGCATGTTTTTACCGAAGGTTCATCAAGGATTTTTCAAAAATTGCGCATCCGTTGTGCAAGTTGCTGGAGAAAGAGTGTAAATTTTATTTTGATGAATCCTGTCTTAAGGCATTCGGCGAGTTGAAAGAAAAGTTGGTGTCTGCACCTATCATTATTTCTCCGGATTGGACCCCATTTACTATGCTAGTAAAGCCCTCAATGAAGCCCAAAGAACTACACAGCAACTGAGCAAGAGCTCCTTGCAGTAGTCTTTGCTTTCGAGAAATTTCGCTCCTATTTGCTAGGCACTAGAGTTATAGTGCATACTGATCATTCTGCTTTGAGATATTTGATGGCAAAGAAGGATGCGAAACCGAGGTTGATTCGTTGGGTATTACTATTGCAAGAATTTGACTTTGAGGTGAGAGATAGAAAAGAGACCGAGAATCAAGTCGCTGATCACTTGTCCCGTTTAGAAGATGAAGCAATGAGAGAGTTGGGAAATAAGACTGAAATTGATGATACTTTCCCCGATGAGCATGTATTGGCCGCCTCTCAAGACTTGATTCCATGGTTCGCAGATTTTGCGAATTATCTGGCTAGCGATATTGTCCCACCAGACTTGTCCTTTCATCAAAGAAAAAAGTTCATGCATGATGTTAAAAAGTTCTTTGGGGATGAACCATACTTGTATAGGAGTTGCACCGATGGGCTTATTCGGCGATGTGTGCCGGAAGTTGAGATGTTGAGTGTTTTGGAGGCGTGTCATTCTTCGCCAGTAGGTGGGCATCATAGTGGTATCCGGACAGCCCACAAAATCTTACAATGTGGCTAGTATTGGCCAACTATCCATCAAGATGCTCATGAGTTTGCCAAGTCATGTGATAGATGCCAAAGAGATGGTGGCATTTCGAGGAAGCAAGAGCTCCCTTTAAATCCCATTCTTGTGATCGAATTGTTTGATGTATGGGGCATTGATTTTATGGGCCCTTTTGTGAGTTCTTATGGGATGAAGTACATTCTAGTAGCGGTTGATTATGTGTTTAAATGGGTGGAAGCTATCGCACTCGCAAATAATAAAGGGAAGAGTGTCACTGCGTTCTTGAAAAAGAATATATTTTCCCGATTTGACACCCCAAGGGCTATTATTAGTGATGGAGGATCCCACTTTTGCAACAAATTGTTTAAGGGATTATTGGAGAAATATGGTGTTCGCCATAATGTGGCCACTCATTCCCATCCTCAAACTAGTGGGCAAGTTGAGGTGTCAAATAGGGAGATCAAGCAGATTTTATCGAAAACGGTGAACGCTTGTAGAACGGATTGATCAAGGAGGCTTGATGATGCTCTTTGGGCCTACCGGACAACATACAAGACTCCCATAGGTATGTCCCCATACCAACTTTTATATGGGAAGGCTTGTCACCTACCAGTTGAATTAGAGCATAAAGCCATGTGGGCAATGAAGAAGTTGAAAATGAATTGGAATGAAGCTGCAGAACAGAGCCTAAATGGGTTGAATGAGCTCGATGAATTTTGCCTAAAAGCTTATGAAAGTTCAGCCCTCTACAAAGAAAAGCTGAAGAAGTACTATGACCAAAAGATTGAGAAACGCAATTTTATGGTTGGGGATTTGGTGTTTTTATTCAATTCTAGGTTACGCTTGTTTTCGGGCAAACTCAAGTCCAAATGGACTGGCCCTTATGTGATCACCCAACTATTCCCTCACGGAGCGGTTGAGTTGGAAAACAAAGAAGGTGTGCGGTTTAAGGTGAACGGACAACGAATAAAAATCTATCTGGGGCATGCTGAAACGGCGAATGAAGTGATCGAGGCATACCATCTTGATGAAGTCTGAGTAATCAAGTGTCTTCCGTAGTGCCGCGACGTTAAATCAAGTGCTGATTGGGAGGCAACCCAATATGTATCCTCTAAGCCAACTATAGGTTTTGCATAACTTTCTAGTAACATTTGCATTTTCTTTGCTTTCTTTTTGTTAGAAGTGTTGGATAGAGCGTAGTTTAGGGTTCGTGTCCAGATAAATACAAAAAAAATCGCTTAATGGGTGTTAAATTTGCAGGTAGCACATCACCAGAAAATCTGCAGAAAATTGGTCTGCAACACTCAGTGATGGATCCATCGACGGACCGTCGCAAGCATCCGTCGTGCCCAGGTACTAACCATTATGGCACCAAAGAAAGATCGCGTGTACGCACGAGGGCGTTCAAAGTCCGTCGCCCCATCTGCCCGACTGGTCATTGGCTCTGACGATGAGCGTGACCCCGAATACGTGCCCCCAGGCACTGTCACTCCTGTACATGCTGCACGTGCCACCAAAGCCACGGCTACGAAGGTGGCGTCCGGCGTAGTCACTGCCTCTCAGTCTGAAAAGGAGCGCACACTGACCGGCACGCCTTCTGGGTCCGCTGCACACACTAGGGATGCTTCCGATTCTGAGGAAGTGTCGGGTTCAGAAGAAGTCTCCGGGTCTGAGGAGGCTTCTGCTCCAGCCACCGTATCCCAGTCTGCCTCGTCTGATGAGGCCGACAGTGCTGATTCCACTCCAGCACCGCAGACTGGAGTCCCCGCTCCGTTTGCCGACCAGCCCAACCGGTGGTGTGTTGAGGGGCAGTATCAGGTGTACTCCGACGCCAAGCTGCCGAACGATAAGGGAGTCATGACCCGAACCCTTACACTGAAGAGGCGGGTCCTTACGGAGAGTCTCCCCATCATGCCGGATATCCATGCACTCTTCACCAGGCACCTGCTAGATTGAACGGCTCGTGCTATGGGTCGATACAGTGAGGAGTTGGTCCGAGAGTTCTACGCCTCGTATGTGGTGACTCTCCGATCCCAGATTGATAAGCGGGCTACCCCCGCCAAACAGGCCCCACTAGATCACATCACTGTCCACGGCAAGCGGGTAGACATCTCCTTGCCAGCCATCCGTCGGTATCTATACGGCGAGGATGTTGATGCCACCAGGACCCCTCTCACCGCCGAGTTCGACTACCGGTGGAAACTTGTTAAAGATGGACGGTTCTTGCGCGAGCCAGCGCTGAGAGAGACCACTAAGAGGTGGATGGCCCAGCATTTGTTTGTTGATGGAGAGGCTGCTGACTGTGTACTGGAGCCGAAGGGAGCCATCAAGAAGGCTAACTTGACCTTCACGGCCAAGTTTTTATGGTTGATATTCCGCCACTGCCTTTCCCAAACTGTTGCAGATAATATAGTTACATGGGATCGCGCAGTTCTGATGGCAGCGATGATAGCGGGGTTCGAGGTCGACTTCGCTTGGCTTCTTCAGGCGGTCATGCACGAGAGGGCCTTCAAGGTCACCACTACTTACCCATTTCCGTGCATGGTGTTTTCTTTGTGCAGGTCCGCAGGTGTGCCCATTTGGCACATAGATCATCTCAAGACCCCGCAGGGCAATGTTGATATCGGCCTCATCAGGGATGAGGCCAATGAGTTGGATCCACACAGAGGGCACACCCGGAGGTGCCTCCGCTTGGTGAGAACCTGGCAGATACAGTAGAGCAAGCCCGAGCGGCTACCCAGGCTACATCTGAGCCTACTGACACCACCCCGGTTGAGTCTATCCCGGGTGGTAGCATCGCCCCGAGCTCCTCTCGCTCGAATCCTTCCACTACTCTGGTCCCACTTTCTAGGGTCCAGAAACTCGAGGCCCAGATGGCCACACTTCTGCATCACATCCAGCCTTGGATGCAGAGGTTTATTGCTGAGGCGGAGGAGTGCATGGAGCGGAAGATGGCCCAGCACACGGAAAGGAAGATCATGGAGGTTCATCAGCGCTTGGACGCTTTTGAGTTGCGGGTGCTAGCCCAGCCAGCCCCTTCGGTGGACGTGTCGACCCTTTAGGCTACGGTAGAGAGTCTGAGAGCGGATCTGGACACGATTCTAGAGGCTAGGGTGCCCGAGTCTGAGGCCCCTTCTGCAGAGCCTGCTGAGGACACCGTGATGGCTGCCTTATTCGCCACTTCAGATGTGCCACCACCTCCCCCACGAGAGCATGCCAAGAGGCGTAGGGGTCGAGACGAGGATGAGGCTAGGTCAAGGAAGAAGGAGCGCCGAGAGATGGAGGCTGCGAGGAGAGCCTCGATTGCTGATGAGGAGGCCCGTCAGTTGAGGACTATAGAGTTGGCTGCTGAGCGTCTAGTTCCAGAGTTGTTGAGATGGAGAGAGGCAATACTGATGGTGCCGTTGCTGTTGAGGACACTACTGAGGGTGTCCAGACTACAGAGGGAGTGGGTTCCGGGACACCGGACCCACCAGCTTGTTGATCGCCAACGCTTTGCGCCTCAGGTTTGCTTCACCTACCACTCGCTTATTTTAGATTCTTTTATGCATTGGGGACAATTGCATATTTTTTTTGTTGGGGGTGGGGTCAATGGAAAGTGAGTGCTAGGGTGAATTCTGAGTAGCCTAATTCACGATCCTCTCTTGGGGTTTTCTTGCATATGTTCTTTTTCCCCAAGAGACTGATTACTTTTATTGTTGAACCGGCATGTTTATATCTTGTGTACATTGTATAACTCTGAAGCATGATGGCTAAAACAGAAATGATATCCTGATATAATGAAAATGATGCATGACTAGGCATAGTAATTGATAAATGTGTGGCTCTAAGCATGACATAGAGATACATTACTGCATGTCCCTGAATCTAAGACTCGAACTAGGTGTGTGATAATCTGGTAGTGTAATGAGATGTCAAGTGAGTGTGAGGAAAAGTCAAATGATCCACCATTGGTTCTGAGCTAGAACTTGCCTGGTTAGTCTTGCTTAAAGTAAGCCGTAATAAACAATTAGGAAAGGATCATAGGCTCTTGTTCGAAATAGTCAATCTTAAGCCTAAAATAACAGAAAACCAAATGAAGTTAATCCCTTATTGATCCAAATGATTTGAGCTTAAAATAGATCTTTCTTTTTCACTCCAACTGATCTTCTCTGGGAACAATGTGTTGGCCCTGTCCCTCCTTGGACATGTGCACCTCAGCTTATGCCAAAAGCATAAGTTGTGGGTGGCTAATGCTGTCGTGGCCCAGACCCAACCATGGGTATTGTGAACCTTGACTCATGGCAAAATCATGAGTTGAGGGTGGCTGTTATGAGGAATACTCCGGAAAGTGGGGTTGAAAGAATAAAGAGGAAGAGAGAACAAAAACAAAAGTCTTTAAAAAATATATATATATATATATATACATATATATATAAAAATATAAAAAAAAAAAAAAACACAAGAAAAGAGAAGAGTCACTTACACATAAGGAGAAGAAAGGGAAAATAGCAAGGTGAAATAAAATTGAGAAATAGGGCGAAATAAAACGATAAAAAGGTGGTACGCTTAGCCGATATGTCAAGGAGGGCAACAAGTCACTAAAGTATACCTAAATATACCTACCTGACCCTGAGCCTATGTTACAAGCTAAGAAAGTCCTATCGTGATCCTAAGAGTTGTTATGGCGAACTTAAAACAGTGAAAATAAGGGCAAGCCTATGGCAATATGTATAAATGAGTTGTGAAGTTGTTCTGAGAGCGAGTGTTGAAAAGTAATCCTTATACTCAAATTGAAGTCATTGTGTGAAAAATGAGGATGTTATTTTGAAGTGAGGACACTAATTGCAGTACCGGAAGAATTAGCACCTTGGTGAGGAATCAAAAAGGATAGGTGTCAGTATGTAGTGAGTCTGTGTCATGGTCTGATCCACATAATTCAAGCCTAATAGTGGTAGCTTGCATGAACATAATGAGAATAATCGGGATTGATAGCCAAATGATTGCGAAAGCTAAAATACGGATACTCTTGTACAAAGATTTTGTAGTGAGTCATAGTGCGTCGCTTGAGGACAAACAACGAATTTCAGTTGAGGGTGTTGACGTACCGTGGTTTCACGATACTTTTAATGCTTTTTTCTTAAATTTAGTGTGTGTCTAAAGCCTTTTTGTGTTGATTTTGATGTAGGTTTCTCTTTATTTGCAGGAAATATGTCCAAAGGAGAACGCGGAGGTTTTGAGCAGAAATTGCAGAAGTGACCACCTACGGAGCCCACGACGGTCCGTCGTGACTGTGACGGTCCGTAGGTGGCACCGTAGTGAGAAGAAAATAGCTGCTGAAGGAAGTTGGGGAAGTCTGACCAAGTGTGGGACTACGAAAGCTCACGACGGACCGTCATAGCCACGACGGTCCGTCCTGCATATTCGTTGTGGTTGTCAGAGAGTAGTCCCAGTACCCAAGTCCAAGAAGTTTCTAAGTGTTGTGAAACGGAACCCCTCGACGAACCGTCGTACTTGCAATGGTCCGTCACACCTGTCCGTCGAGGGTAACAGAGTTGATGAAGGAAGCAGCAGAGATTAGAGTTTAAGTATGGAACGACGGAGGCCACGACGGTCCATCGTGGCTACGACGGTACGTCACATGGGTCGTCGACTCAGACGCGTTTTGGACAGATTTTTCCTTAATTAGATTCCCTCTTTTATTAGGTTTTGTTTTATTATAAATAGTTCAAAAAACCTCGTTTTCAGGGTTAGACTTTTGGATATTTTTTAGTTCTCTTGTTTAAGTATTGAACGATTAATTTTGGTATTTGATCATACTTTTCCGGAATCGATTGTTAGTGTGTTTGTGAATTATTCAAGTGAATTTCTGAATTTTCTTCATTCTCATTAAAGTAAGTGCATGAATTCTTATATTATCTGTTGACACCCAATTTTGGCCTAACATTTTAAAAAAAATTCGTAATTTTGAAATTTTATTTATTTAATAGCTTAGAATAATTTTTTTGTATAATTTTATATAAGTTTATCGATAACTATCTTTGATTATCAAAATTTAGGATTTTTCGTTAGTTAATTTTTAAAAAAATGGCGTTTTTGTTACATTTGTTAATATTTATGTTGAATTTAGCACAATCTAAAATTTAGTCAAATACCAAGAAAAAAAAAATTTAGGATTCTATTAATAATTTTGAGCCTACAATTTCAAGCCACACATTTGGGTCCATCACATTTTATTTATTTAAGTTAAAATTGGTGATGGATAGATGAAGAAAGGGGGGGAATTAATTTTAGAGAGGGGGGAATTAATTTTAGAGAGGGGGAAAAAAACAACCCTAATCTTTTTTCCCCTAGCCGCCTCCTCTCTTCCTTCTTCCTCTCCTCTCCCTCTCCTTAGCCGCCTCCCTCTTCTCTTTTCCCTCTCTCCGCCTCCACCACCCTCTCTCTCCTCTCTTCCCCTCTCCCTTCGCCTCTTCTCCTTCACCCGTTCCAGCCAACCGCCACCCTTTTTCGGACAAAACCCAGTCAATCGGAAATACCATTCCGGCGAGGACCTTAAAGCTCCGATAAACCGGAGCTAAACCACCAGTCCCCCACTCATTTTTCTGTGATGATTTTCTTTCTTTTGAAGGTATCCGGTAGTACAACGAGTTTCAAGCTCCGATAGCACAACAAAGCCGACGAGCTCCAAGCTCTGAAGCTCCTCATTTTGCTTTTTTCCGCTAACATATCTGAACGGAAAACTCATAACAAAGGGTAAACTTTTTTTTTTCTTCTTTTGAATGTTCTTTGTTGTATTTGGCTTTTGATGTTGGTTTGTTTTTATTATTTTTGTTTGTTACGTTGCTCTAAACTTTTTCCATTGATGAGATTCGTCGAACTCCGAGCTTCAACCAACAATTAACATAGTCACACCGGAGTTGACCAGATCTGACCAGAAAATACAAACTCCGGTGACATGTTTGTTTTGTTTTGATTACTCTAGTTTTTGTTAAGGAGATATGTTAATTTATGTTCTTTTTGAATTATTTTGTTAATGATTTTGTGTAGTCATCTTTTAATGTTAAAATGTTGTTCTTAATATTTTTTAGTCATCTTTATTGTCAGATACTAATTTAATCAATAATTTGTTAATGTTTTGTTGGAAGTTTGATTTCTCATTTTATTTTATTTTATTTTTAAAAAAAAATCATCATCTTTGAGAGAAGTTGCCAAATGAATTTTATTTAAAATATGAAAAAAAATTGTTGTTTACTTTGTTACTGTCTGCAGTGAAGAATATATAGAGCATTATATGTTACTCATCCAAAACTGAACGGAGAGATTCAAATTTCGTCCACTATTTCTTCCAATTTTATGTTCTTTGATCACTCTGTTAGTGAAATTTATATTTTCTTCTATCTTCTATGTCTTGTTTTGCTTTTTCAATTAAGTTAGTTGTTATTATTATTATTCTAGCTTTGATGGACTGCACATGTTTGTTTTACTTTGTTTATTTTGTTTATTCATTGTATTTTGTTTAGCATAAAGGGTTGTTTGTTAGCTCCTCATTTCTATGGCTTTCAAGTTATTTTATTTTGTGATATCTTGGTATTTTTAAGCAGCATTGCGTTTTGTTTGTTGGTAAAAAGTTAATTATTTGTTAGTTATTGTCTCCTCTTTATTCTAGCCAGCAACATAGTTTTGCCATTGTTATTTTCCTTTAGAAATTTTGTGTTCTTTGATTAAGAAAAATGTTTGGTTTGTTACTCTACTTTGCCCGTTTTTAAAATTTTGAATCATTTCATTTTGCTTGTATTTTTTTTTTGACTCATTATTTGCTTCATCGAATCGTTGATGCTTTATTTTTGTTTTATGCTATTTTAGATTTGTTAAAATTATTACATTTTGTTTTCTGAAAGTTGCCAGTGAACTGTGGTGCTATTGTTGTTATTAGTTTGTTAGGCAGTTTATAATATATCATTATTTGTTAATTTCATATGATTATGTTGGATTATTTTATTTTTTCTATATCATGTTATTGTTCTCATTATCTTTGTTACATTGTTTATTTGGTTCATAATGTTATTTTATTATTATTTCTTTGGCCTCTCAATATTTGTTATCATTACCTATTAAATTGGCCAATGAAAAATCTATCCGTCGGGTTTAGAGGCCTTTCCATTTTAAAAAGACGGAATTTTAATTTAAGTTTATATATTTTATATGTTAAAATTGGCCAATGAAAAATCTATCCGTCGGGTTTAGAGGCCTTTCCATTTTAAAAGACGGAAATCTAATTTAAGTTCGTATATGTTTATTTGTTAAATTGGCCAATGAAAAATCTATCCGTCGGGTTTAGAGGCCTTTCCATTTTAAAAAGACGAAATTTTAATTTAAGTTTATATATTTTATATGTTAAAATTGGCCAATGATAAAATCTCTCCGTCGGTTTTGGAGGCCTCCCCATTTTAAAAGATAGAAAATTTAGTTAACTTTATATTATTTACTTGTTAAATTTGGCCGATGAAGAAATTACCGTCGATTTCCAAGGCCTCTCATGTTAATAAGACGGGTTTTGATTTTTAAGCTATTATTTGGTTTATTCATTTTTATTCATATTTTATTTATTACTAACACTTTTACTAAGTGTCTTTACAGGTACATAGAGGTACTCCCATTGAAGTTATTCGAATTAAGTTCGAATTGTACTCTTTATTCAATATTTTGTATATATTACGTTAGGCAAACTTTAGGCCGTTTCTTATATTTTCTTATTTTATTATTTGTGTATATTGCATGTTTATTATATTTGTATATTATTTTATTTTTTCCTCAATTAAAAAAAATAAAATGAATTCAGTCGGGACCCACACTTGTGGATTTCGAAGGGTGCCTAACCCCTTTCCTTCGAAATAATTTGAACCCCTTACCTAGAATCAATTGGTTTCGTAGATCACATAATGTTTTTCCTAGTTTTTCTAAAATTAGGTGGCGACTCTTTTTAAAACTCGATTATTTTTAAAACTCTTTTAAAATTGAATCAAATTAATTATTTTTCGAGTTGCCGCGACGTTTCGCACTATTTGAACAGAGTGGGGATGTAAACAGAATGGCGACTCCGCTGGGGACTATTAGAGGTTCTAACCATATGAATTCATTTTCTTTAAATTGAGGAAATTCTTTTATTGTGTTATACCTTGTATTTTTATATTTCGCTGGTTATGTGTACATTGTATTTGTTGTTTATTCAATTTTCTTTTATTGTATGTATATTGTCATTGTACTCATACATCTTTCCGCCAAATGGCAAATAGTATGCATTAGGAAAACGGAAGTTACGTGGCTTTTCACGGCTTCTTTCAGAAATACACAAGAGTTTCATTTGGAAGTATCAAACGAATAGTTGGAATGCGGTCATCCGACGTCGTTTGGTAGCTTCACCCCGTTGTTTGTCCGACTCGGGTTACCGTCAACTTCAAAACTATTCTAGTGAAGCCTAAGATAGAGCAAAACCAAATTCAAATCTAAGCATTGAACTAAGATGACCCAACACCTTCATTAGATAGACCACCTTGAGTCCAAAAGGGCCTCCGGCCTAAACGGACAATCATAATTGTGTGTAATTTGAAGGATGTATACGACATTTGACACAAACATGGTCCATCTGATTAGAGAGTTATTTTAATAGTCTATTTTTGTCAAATTCGATTCTTCACAAGCTATCATCCATCAAATAATAAGTGCTGAACAATCCGAATATGACAACAAAGTTCAAGAGAGAATGTACCTTTCAAAGGCTGTAGAATAGGAGGAGTGTGACACCCTGCGTGGGATTGAATAGTATATGTATGTGTGTTTTCTTTTTCTTTTTCTTTTCCCTTACTCAAATTCTATTCATTTATTTCATAAAAATTTGTAGCAAGTGTCATTTGTGAGTGAACAATGAAAAGTTGTCAAATGTGCGTAATACATCTCTTTCTACCACCACGTCGCGTAGGGAGCTCCCGGCTAGCGATGAACAGGCGGGTCGAGCGATTGGTAACTAGGACGCGGCAATAATGTTTGTATGCTATGTGATATATGTCAGTTTGCTCTTTAATTAAACAGTATTTGTGTGTTTAACGTTTCATTATTTGTGGTGATATTTTACCATTTATCCATTTATGTAATGA